>JBBYHQ010000009.1:5632610-5642965 GCA_038382645.1 Spergularia azorica
TGAATAACTCAACTCAATTAACATCAATAGTTCATAGGATAATAGCACGATCAAATAGATAAATCCACCAATCAATCTGATTCAATAGACGAGTAGTTTTGCACCAAAACACTGGCTCATGAAACAAGTAACCAAAATGACCAACCAAGTTTTTTTTTATTAATTTGGCCAAACATAATTTACTCGTTAGGGAGTGGATGTTCTTATTTTGGACAATAGAATTTGTGAAGGGGTATGTCAGTTGCTGTAACTTATTGTACATTGATGATTAATCAACTATAATCGTCCAGCAACTTTGTTATGAACGGGTGTTGCTTAACGCTCTAACAACGAGAGCTTCCTCACCCTCAACTCTTCTCTATTTGCTCAGTTTCCTTTTCCATTTTGGAGTAGAAGTTCCATAACTTCTTTCACATGCTAATGTTTTCTGCCTCAATTTTAGGACACTTCAGGCATCAGTTCTGAACCTACCATACGAAAATGACTGCATCTTCAACAAGTATTACTTTATAACAAAAACTAGCTAATCGTTATATCGTTCTATACTATTAAAGGAGGCTTTTGTAGAACTCTCACAATAATCGAAGATTTTTAGAGAGTTTTGAGAATTTTATAATATTATTTAGTTATCAATTTTAAATGAAACTCTCTAAATTATTAGACAATCCTATTGATGCGTAATATATATTCAGAGTCCTATATTCGTAGAACTGCTTTAGTAGCGGTCATAACTCAAAGATAAATATATCATTGTTATTACATATCATTTCGCAACACATAATAAACTCCGTGGAGGCGTGGACTATAATTAATTCAAGATTGCATTCAAATCAATATGAAAGGAGCGGTTGACTAATCCCCTAATATTTGATGTTCTAATATTAATTATACTAATAGCCAATTGAATAGCCTCCAATAAGACCCTCCACGTCAGATCTGATGTCACTGATGACATCATCAGTCATTATATTTGACTACACAAATTATATTTGACTACACAAAAAATAGCTTACAAAGGTTTGAACCTGTAACCTCAGAGTTACCATTTTAACACTTCAACCACAAAGACAACTGATTTTTTTTTTATTCTTTTCTTAACAAAGTTATATATAAAGGATTTGAAATTTTAGGAGATAATTCCGGAAACAACTTTGGACGAGATTTTTTTAATCATATCAAATCAAGTTATTTTTGGACATAATTTAGGAAATAATATATACAGGCTCAATATATTAGGAGATAAATTTTGGAATATTTTCGAAAGTATTATTTTAAGAATAATTTTGGAATGATACTTGATTGATTAATTAAGGAAAAAGCCATATACAATGGCGATTGCGAGCCTTAATTTAAGGGTCTACCTAGATACGTTATACATGCACGATATGTTGATGTGGATTAAATGTTTTATTATGTTACAAAGAGATGTGTTAGTGAGATTTTATCAAAATAAATAAATTATAATTAAGTATGTATTACCATATGAAAATTCTATCGATGGATTTCGTTTACTTTTAAAAGAAGCTAAGCCTAGATTTAATTTTTTGAATTTTATGATACTTTTGTATCCTTCAACAAATCTTGGATTTGTTTCGTTTTAATTTAGAATACGGGTCAACGGGTGGGGTCAGAGTTAATAAAAGTGTGTTAAAAAGTAGTCGGGGACTCGGGGTTAATATGAATTACAGATCTCAAAAACGGAACCCAAAAATAGCGGGTCACGGGTCATAAATTGTAATTCGTACATAAACGTAAAGTACTGAAATAAATTCCTATACTTTTTAAATTGTTTTCATTGAATCGGACATAACTTCTCTAAGATGATACTCAATCAAACATGTTTAATGTACAATGAAATAGGGCTAGCTACCCCATTTAAACACGTTTTAAGCTAAAATATAGGAAATAAAATCAATTATTAGAGACACTAAACTTCAATTCAATCAACGATATGAGTTATGATTTATAAATATCGTGTTTGTGATCGAAAATAGCGGGTCACGAGTCTTAAAAATCGAATTGATGGCTCAAAAATAGATTTTGACATGTCTAATAATTGCAACACTTTTTTAAATGTACATCCATTATTTTTTTATTACTTTATTCGAATTATAAAAAAAAAAGAAGTATATAAGCGTCATTATTTACATTATATAATAGCCGAAATAGAAAATAACATATGTATTCATTGGGCTTCATTTTGTCTTCTTTATTATAACATGGATGGGTTGTTATTATACTAATTGTATGTATAATGTACTTCATTTTGTCTTAATTACGAGTCAAATTAGGCTAACGTATCATGTTAGGTTTGACGAAAAAAATTGTGTTAACCGGTGTCAGTCATAACATTGAACATAGCGGGTGACCGACTAAAAGAAAATGGCTCTAGAGCCAAAATGCGAGTCAAGGGTCATAATGACATAGAAAAAAAAATGTGTGTCAAATGGGGTTATATTAGTATGTCATAACGTTGGACATAGCGGGTGACTGGCTTAAGAGCATCTAAGGGTCCAGGTAAAGGTCTTCCGTAGGAGGGAAGTGTTTCGGCATTTCTGAAAAGATAGAGAAAGCAGCTGCAGTAAACATAACTACAGAAATGTAGCGAACTTCTTTGTACATTTAGTTAACTTCTATATTGCAAACTAAGAACCAAATGACCTTCAATATTGCTGTTACATTTTTCTACAGTTAGTTAACAACTTTGTTTTCCTTTCTTTTCTGTTCCAGCTAGTAGCAATAGGCCTTTTGTCATTGTCAACTAAGAACCAAGTGACCTTAGTTTACAAAATCTGATCAAGTGCTTTAAGGCACAGATCGGAAAATGAAGAATAACAAAACCTTGCAAGAGTAGTTACTTGTTCTCTCTTGAGTGAGAAAAGTAGGGTTACTACATTCTTAAGAGTCCATTGATTTGAGGGAGAGTGATCCAATGTCCAATTCTGATTAGCTCTTAATTTCATAAGTGAGTAATTTATTCATAACCTGCCTAGCCCTGAAGTCTGTTCAATTTCAAGAGTGCCAACCCGTTATTGCAAAATCCCACCTTCTTATAATGTGTTCTGACAAACTTTCAGAAAAAAAAAAAAAAAAAAAAAAACTTATCTCTCAACAACAATTGTCGTAATGTAAATCCTGACGATCAATAAGAAAAGTTATATGTTCTTTCAAAACAAGAAAAAAAAATTTAGAAGTTCAATGTGGTGACTTTTGGCTGGTCTGCATTGTGTGATATCAGAGTCCTGGGAACATCAGGTTAAAGAAAACAAGAGCTGGAGGAAAAGAAGAGCATTACAAGAAACAAGTAGAAGGCGCGGCTGTGGAACAGTAAAAGCTCAAGATTGCATCAGTCTCTGAACTTGAATATAATCTGGTGTTTGTAGAAGGTGTGGTGTTTGTAGAAGGTGCTGAGAAAACTATAAAACAACCTTCAAGAATTTGAGGGAAAAGCAAAGGCGCAATGAAATTATCGACTTGTTGATTCCTGTAGAAAGGTTTAAATAGCGGGCGAGAAAAAAGATTAATCGGAGCTCTAATGCCAAAAAGGTTAGGCATATGAACTTTAAAACTCAAAGGGTTAAGGATGGTTAAAAAAACTAGTATTTGGGTCAAAAGGCAGAACCAATTGCAGAAGAGGTTCTTATCTAAGATCTATAAGCAGACTGCTATGCTGAGTTGGAATTAAAATTAGAAAGGGAAACAAAGGGGTGGGAAGTGTATAACAGAGATTTGGATTGCTAATTTTTAAATGTGATAATCAGAAACCTTCGGAATTAACCATTTTCAGATATTGAATTGTTTGAGCTGTGATATACGCAACATCACCAAAACGATACCAAACATGCCCTTGAGTACTACAATAACGATAATTTTTTTTTTGTACAAAAAGAGCAGCTACTGCTGCTGGGGTGGGGATCTGAGGAAATGAGCACCGAAGACCACGTTGGAACATGTGTGAGCTTGTCCCACATTGAAAGATAAGTGGGATGTTGCTAGCTATATAAACAAGTGGTTACTCCTTCTATTGCCAATTGGTTTTATGATGGAACCCCGCTTGGGCGTATGGGCCAGGGTTTGACTCTCCCGTTTGGTCTCTTCTCCCCACACAGACCAAACTATAGTTGCATATCTCAAACGATAACTCAAAGATCACCAATCACAAAAAAGGAACTCTACAGCCGTAAAAGCAATGCCACAAGCCACAACGCGAGCAGCAACCATTATGCCAACTAATTCGACTCATAACATTCGAATTATTCCTTAACCCTAACCAGCAATAATTCTGTTAAAAAGTTCAAAAATAAGTTCGACGAAAACCTGCAGCGTACCTCTCAATAATCTCGAACCTGCTATAACTAGAAAGCATCTGCATAAACATTAATCATACACAGGTTATAAAACCCTAATTTACAAGTTAAAAAAAAAAAACATGGAGCATTCCAAATTCACACCAAAAGAAAATAAAATTGGACATCAAACAAATTAATCGGTTACCTCGTACGCCTAAATTACGCGGCGAATCATAAGATCAGACTCTTGCGCATTTCTCCTCACATCAGGATGAAATTTCTTCACCTGTTTCACAATTTTATACCAAATTAACATCCAATAATTATTCGCAATCACCAATTTTAATTGTTTAACCACTTAAATCATTTGAAATCCAGCTAATCAATTGAACGAAGAAAGGGATGAAATAATACTTTAGCTCAAAAGGCGGCCTTGAGGTCGAAATCGGAGCAGCCAGGGTCGACGCTGAGTACGGCATGTGCGGCGGCGGCGGTGGAGGAGGAGAGAGAATCAAGGTTGCACTCGCAGCTCAGCTTGGGGGAACGATGGCTTGAATTAAGGAGCTGGAAAATTTGGCGCGAAATATGAGACAGAGTGGTAGTTATGAATTATGATCTGACAGTTACTGTGATGATGACAAGTTTTGGGTTAGCTTGTGGAAGAAGGTAGAAGATGAGGGTTGCTGCTTTGCCTCATCCCATTTCTAGTTTCCTCTCGCTGGATATTTTTTTACTCAACTGCTTCCTAACTCTTGCTGCTTGTATAAAATTTTAAAATGTGCGTAATTATAATTTGGAATTTCTTTCTAAACCATATTCCCAATTCATTTCTAGATTTTACAAATACTCCATACTTATCACCCGGCAAACGATCATTCGGGTCGCATCCGGGTCGGGTCATTTTTCAGATCATATCTTTCTGGTCTATTTCGGGTCGAGTCGGGTTCAGTTTGGGTTGGGTCTAGTTCGGGTGTATCAAGTACGGGTCAAATTCAAATCGATTCATTTCAAAATGTTTAAATCTGATCATATTATGTCAAATCTCTTAAAATTTTGTCTCATATTACCTTAAATTGATATTTTATTAGTAGTTTGAGTGTTTGTAGATGTGATATAGCTAATCGAAGTCATTTTTGTTCAACCGATTCATTTAAATGTTTGATTATTCGGGGGTGGCTCATTTTAGTACTGGTATGTTCAGGTCGGGTCAATTTCGGGTATGGCTCGGGTCATTTCGGGTTTCGGGTTGAATTCAGATATAAATTTGGATGTCCGGGTTAAATATTTGGGTCGAATGTTCTCGTTTGGGTCAGTTTTGCGAGGTATAAAATTATTAGTGGACTTAAAAAGGAATTGTTGATTAATTTGTTTGCCAATGCAAAATTTTACCTCAAAATTGTACTATTAAATAAGCAATGGTCTCTTTATCGATCCATTATCCGATTTTAAAATTAGACCCCACACGGGATGTCACAATGAAACCATATAAAATGAATCATTCAACAGTGAAAATTTATTTTGGAAAACGGAAATGATAACCTATAAATCGATAAAAACAAATAAACAAGGGCTTGCCAACGATATAAGAGATCAGAAGCAATGGCAGCCCAAGATTAACAAAAGAGGAATCACATGAATTTGCCGTTGTATTAGTTTTGCTTTGAGTTTATGTTACGCTTCCAAACATACCCCTAAAACAAAAATTTGCGTGTAGTTATGGTCGAGGGATGAGAAGGTCAATTACTCCCATGCAAACTAGAAAATTCATACCCTCTCCTCCAAAAAAACAGAAAAACAAATTTCCCAAAAAGGTCCAACTTCAATTGTGCGATATCACGATAACAAGCCGACCAGCTACCGGACTTCGCCGGAATCTCCGCCCTCCCACCGACCGTCTGGCGGTTCTCGACTTGTTATTTCACAGGTTACAATTAAAATCTTGCTCAAACTTATTACTTGTTAATTCGTTTATAATGTAATTTAGGATTCTGAGTTTTATATTTGATGATTTGAATGTAGTGTCTAGCTTCACTGGGAATTTAGGAATCGAATTGGCTAATTTGGGGATTTAAAGAGTGATGAATAATGGGAGTATTGTTTTGGATCTGAAAATTAATTGACTTACACATCTAGGAGTATGTAACATAGAGTTCCCCTGGAGTTCATTAGATATAACATAGATAATACTTTCATTAGATATACTCATATACATGGAGTTAACTGTCAATTTGGTGTCCCAACGTTTCAAGTTTTGTTTTCGTTTGGGGTCTGGATGTTTTTTTGTTATCGTTTGGAGTCTGGGTTCACGGCCGTTAAGTCTGATGCCCACGTGCTGATTCTGATTCCTTCGCCTATTACTCTCTCCTCTTTGACACTTTCCTTCATCCTCAAAACCCATAAATTTCTCAATACAATTTCCAGCAGAAATCATCATCATGCATCGTTCCCCTCCATCAAAGATCTTCCCAAAAACTTATTCAAACTAAAAATCAATTTCTAATATCTCCTATAAACTCATCCATGGTGATACAAGCAAGATGTGAACAATTTTTGACTCATTCAATTCATCAAAGATCTCCCCCAAAATCATTCAAATTAACCCAGAAAAAATTCCCGAGAAAACCATGATCATCATTTGTTCACTTTCTCAATGATGATGTCATGTCGAAAGTTGCAAAAATTCGAGCTCAAATTTCCTCTAAAAGTGGAGATTTGTTTTGCCCAAATTGGAGCCAATAACCCCAGAAAATCGTCCAAATATTCAGCAAGATTCAATATACAACACTCCTGGCTTGGTTTTTTTCTGGGTAATTTTGGAAAAATCGATTGTTATGAAAACGATGATGATGGTTTTTTGTGGGGACTTTTTTTGGGGTAATTTTGAATTATTTGGGACAGATATTTGATGAATGAGTCGAAATTTGTTCATATTTTGCTTGTAATGTTATGATTTCAGTACAAATTCCAGGGTTTGTAGGATGGAAATTGATTTTCAGGGATTTTTGGTTGGTTTGGCTTGTGTTTGGAGAAAGTCTGCATCTTGTTCCTGTCTTTATGATTAAAATTGGAAATGAATGAGGAGAGAGAAAGATGAAAGGGAGTGACTGAATGTGGGGCAGCAGATAAGCACACTAACGTCCGTCAATGCCAGACCCTTATCCAT
Organism: Spergularia azorica; assembly: GCA_038382645.1. Lineage (NCBI taxonomy): Eukaryota > Viridiplantae > Streptophyta > Magnoliopsida > Caryophyllales > Caryophyllaceae > Spergularia > Spergularia azorica. The sequence continues at coordinate 5,640,063 of JBBYHQ010000009.1, forward strand.
AACAAAAAAACACCCAGACCCCAATCGAAAAGAAATTGGAAATGTTGGACCCCAAATTCATGCTTAACTCCATATACATGTGTTCCCCTGAAGTTTACTTGAAATGGAAACATCACTCGATCATGTAGTGTTTTTCCTTATTTAAAAAAAAAAAAACGACATTCATATTACAGGAAAAATAACTCATTATGTTGATCCGTAATAAATAAGGGTTACCTTGATGTCTACGGAGTATGTAACAATAAGCATTAGTTTTCGAGAATTATATTGAGTTGATGAGATAGATTTACTCCACAATGTTTGGCGTTATATTTCTTACTCTAATGAGTCTATTCTAGAGTAATAATAACCTTTAATCCTCTTGGAGGGAGTAAAAAGGAGTAGGTATTGGGGTAGTAAATATTCAGGGTTAAGGAATATCATTAAGAGTACTATGGTATGTTAGGGTTTAGGTAATATAATTTCTCTTGGAGTTTACTTGAAATGGAAACATCACCCTAAACCCCAGCCCCCAGGGAAACCGAGGAAAATTAAATCCAGAGAATCTTGATCCGTTATAAATAGGGGTTATCTTGATGTCTACGGGGTATACTGCACTAGTGTGTAACAACAAGTATTAGTTTTCGAGAATTATAGAGTTGATGAGATAGATTTACCCCCACAATGTTTTGCGTTATATTGAGTTGATGAGTCTAATCTAGAGTAATATGATAACCTTAAATCCTCTGTTTCTCTTTAGTAATGGAAGTGCCGACGGAATCTGCAAACAGCGATCACAACACTCGTCCCTTGAAGCAGTTGTGCAGCCAGCTGGTTCGTTTGTCAAGCCAGTTGAATGACTTGCAATCATCGTCATTGGACCTGCAGAACCTGAGGGGTCCATTGAACCATCTGTCAATCCAGCTACACCAACTTTCTCATCAACTGAATCAGCTTCAATTGTCTGATAACAAAGCAAGCAACCAATGGAGTGATCTTCCTACGGTGATATTGGAGGCAATATACAAACGCCTAAACACGAGGACCGATTTCAACCGTATGAGTGCAGTCTGCAAGCCTTGGCGTACGTCTCTCTCCCCCCTTAAGCCGCTCTGTCATGCTAAGTTTGAACCACATCTTACCTGTCTCGCTGACGACTTTGCAATGTCATTACTGTCTGATGGTCTAGATCAATCTTCTCTCAAATGTCAGTTCTCACAGTGTACATTCCATCTTGTCTCACATCGTCACCATGACAGCATTGATATTATGTGGTTAGCCAAAACTTCAAACTCAGGCACTATCCTCATGGATCTCGACCCGGATCACGCACAATATAGACACATTGACAGCTTGTTTCGCCCACACCATATAAGCCACCGTGTCTTGAATAGTCTAAATTATCAAAGTGTCGAGGTCTGTCGATCTTACTACCTCACGTGTGAGGGTCATTACAGTCAGGAGGTTCTAGTAGCAAAGATAGCAGCACTTAAGGACACCGCGGCTAGGGAAGCCGACTTTGTACATTTAGGTTTGAGCTTTATCGGGACACTAGCTGGTTGGAACACCATGACTCGCCGCTGGTGTGAGGTGAAGGTGTACAGGAAGGAGCGCAAATTTGTAGATATCATCTCTTATCGAAACAACTTGTATGCTATAAATACCGGAGGACAACTTTACAAGGTCAGCCAGTTGACTTGGTCCAAGGGAAAACCTACTAAAGCTCCGGCAGGCGCGTTCATTGGTATTGATGACGAGTACTGGTACTACAACGGCATCGAGAACTGTATTATACATGTGTTGCTAGAGTCTGACGGCCGCCTGTATTTGCTGAATGGATATTCCGATTGTCGTATGAAGAAGCTTAACATTTACGTATTAGATGAAAAAGCTTGGGAATGGAAAGCCGTGAAAGACATAGGAAACAGAGTATTCTTTGTTGTCATTAATCATGGCAGCAATGATCCCCCGTCTACATTTTCTGTGTCTTCTGAGGATCTTCGACGGGATAATGGTAATTGTGTTTATTGGTTTGATCGCTACGAATATAATGCTGATAATTCGACTCTAGTGGATAGCTGGACGCACTGGGAATACTCCATCGCTTCTTCTTCTTTCGAGATCAAGCATTCCAGGGTCCCTTACTCCTTCAATGCTCTTGTAATACATAGCTGATACTATTATACTATTATCTCCTTCAAAGCATTCCAGGATCAAGCTATTATCTCCAGCCCCGTTTCAATGGCTATGAGTTTGAAATTGTCTTTAGATTGAAAACGAACCATTTTCAGAACCAATCAACTTGTTCAGTAGACATTTTGGGCTGTTTCTTTGGTTTCTGGTATCGGTTGTTCTCATACTTGGCTTTGACGATGAGACCGTAAAGCAACTCCTCTTCAGCTGAAGTATCATATGGAGTGTCCAGAATGCTGAACAAACAAGTTAAAAGAGTGTAAGGATCTCATGTCGCACAAACCCCAAACAAAAGTGAAAGGAAGACATAAATTGGCAAAAGTCCTGAACAAAAGTGAGCAGAGACAAATTAACAATAGCTTCAGCAGAACTACACCAGAGCAGCCCACTTTGATCCTAATCTTTGCCCTATGAAAGTTAAATCAATGACCTGCCTTTACGGGCTTGACAGATTCACAATGTTGTCAAATTGTATTCATTTTGTTACGCGCTAAATATTATTAACATATTTTGGGGAAAGAGGGAAGAGGAATATCATGATTCAGGGGGAAACAAGGAATACTTGCTGACCAAATATTACGCCATAACGAAAACTTCAGTTATTTATGTTTGAGTTTGCCTATTCCGCATAAAGCAATCTTGTACAACTCAGATGAAAGTTGCTGCAGTAACTCGTATTCTTTGTACAACTCATTTCCCGTCCCACTGCTTTCGTACTAAAAGTCGAAGAC
>JBBYHQ010000009.1:5643065-5660533 GCA_038382645.1 Spergularia azorica
ACACAAAAGCATCACTTTAAGCATGTTTCAGCACTATCAGCAGTAACAAAACTTACCAGATAGCCCCTAAAAGCAGCCTGTGTCTTTGTCGCGGCCTTGTCTTGTGCTACCATCTCTGCATTAGTTGGCGCATCCAACTCCCTTGTTTGTTCCGTGTCAGCATTTTCATTGCCAGGTGATGGTATTTCTTGATCCTGCTGAACTAAAGAAGCTTCCTTGTGCTCGGAACTTGAGTTTGTTTCATCCACTTGAACTGCCCTAAGTCCATCACTAGGTACCTCCTGAGAATTATCAACTATTGTAGTAGTTTCAGGACCCATCACACGAACTTGCACCTCTTTCCCATTGGCAGATTTCTTCATACAAGTAAAACCAAAAATCAGAATGTATAACTAAGTGTGATTGTGTATAACTCATGCACCACATGGACATCTCTCCAGAAATACATGAATGATGTAAATGTCTGGGCTATGAGACTTCTTCAACGGTTAACAGTTACATCAAAAAAAAAAAAAAAAAAAAAAACTCTTTATACGAATTCAACAGAAAATGAAAGTTCATAGAAAAATAAATTAACGAAATAAACAATAAAGATAATGATAGGAAAAAAGGCATGCCTACTTAAAGTCTCTCTGACTAAAGGTTAAGGACCTCGAGGCTCTATGCACACAGACGCTTCAAAAGTAGCCACAATCACAAGGTCTTTTATTTGATAAATGAACAAGAGAAATTTAATAACTTTGAAACATCATGCTCAACTTTGAAACACCATGCTCAACGTTCATATTTGTTCACTCTTGATTTTTACTTTCTAACGGAAGGAGCTTGTCACTAAAAGGGAGTTTCTTTTACTCTTTGAGATGGCAAAGAGCAAAAGCTTGTCAGAGAAAAAGCAACAGAACCTACATACAAATACACAAGACAAGATAACCCAAAAACTTGTATGCCCCAATCCCGAACAAAACAAAGTGATCGGAAGTGCTCGAGTTACACCCATCACTCTATGTCTCTATCACTGCCGAACTTGAAAGTCTATTGTTTTTTATGTGAGTTATTACCCTTAAAGCAAATACTAACTTCCTCAGATCCTAAAGCAGATGATCTGTAGCCTATAAGTATGCTTCCCTCTCATGGAAATGAAAACTATCATGATTGGTCAATAATAGATCTTTGCTTTTTTAAAACTTAATTTTTACTTCAAAATCTCTGATCAACTACCAGAGTTTTAAGCAACGAACACAGAAGTATATTCATCAATAGTTACTTAACAAGAGGATTCAAGACATGTAAAACACCCAACCTAACATGATTCCAAGTATCAAATAGGAGTTTCAAGCAGTAATTAGCTAATTGTTTCTGCTCATACACCCGTTCCTAAGCTAGTTCCTCAATATAAGTTTCCACCCTATGAGCTTTATGACTTAGATGTAGGTGCTACCTTCTCGCCTTTTGAGCCCACAGGTAAATACGAGTAATTGTTATCGATACCCAGAAATGAAAAGGTGCAGATCTCATTACACAACTATAGACTTGGAGTCCTAACTCGTGAGTACATAGATAGGTAGCATAAAATGGGGTATAACTTTGCTCGACTGAGGTGCGGCGCCTTTTATAGTTCACTAACCATTTACAAAAAGGGTGTCTTATGTAGTTGTCCATGTGAGAACTTCAATCATAATTAAAAGAAAGTATAAGCACTCCCAAATTACATCATAACTCTAGTAAAGTCAGCAGCAAGTACCTCTTTGCCCCGAGCAATGTTAGATTTTGATGTTTTCTTCCCGAAAAGTTTGGTCTTGATCCACTTTCCTGGTGACTTCCCCATCGGCAAAAGGACAGAATTGTATATCTTCAGACAAGATTCTGCATTATTTACAGAATATGATGAGCTACTAACCACAGAGAACCATAAATGGCAGAAGGCTAACCGATAAAACTCAAAGATATTATCAAGAGAATAAACTCGAGCACTTAGCCAAAGAACACAAAGCAATCAAAATTGCATAAGCTAGTCCTCGATTCAGCTGGCTATAATTACTTCTAAATTATGCAACACAGGCATGACAAATGAATCATCTCAAAAAGCCGAAGGCAGAAATATAGAAGCGGTGCCCTCTGTAACACTTCATGAATGTGTGCATTATATAAAAGAATGTAACAAACCTAAAAGCTTAAACCTTTCAAATTCTCTAGCACAATCAAAACAATTTTCTTATTATAAGAAGACTCTATTTTCATGTTAAGGTATAAAAACATTGTAGGGGCGTCAACCAAAAGCGCCTAAGCTGATGGTTGAGCCCCCAACAATGGGTTTATACCTTAACACTTCAGAGTTCACCAAAACCCGGCACAAGCTAAAATTTTCCCCATTCCCGGACAGCAAATAGGTTAACGCCAACAACGTCCACAAGAGTATCAACCATTTCTTTCATTCAACCTATTTATTAACAAATACTGTAGTTTACCGTGGAACCGTATCCCTCCCAAGTAAACCACAACCACATTACCACTAACTTGATAAGCTTGATGGCATTCACTGCCTCGACACACATCCCTCACGTTCGCATTATCCTACTAAGGTAAGAACTAACAAACACATATATACCTACAACCCAAAAGCTTACACAACACTCTTCTCCAATCAAAACTTCAAAAGAAACAACCTTTATTGTTTCCACAATCACCTTCTATTACCCAAACTTCATTCACTAACTAAAATTCTTAGTAGAACAACCCAAATAAACAACCAATTTATGTAAAAAAAAAAATTAAAATTAAAAATTATCAATCATAACCCATTTCCCCAAAAATATTTCCCACAATCATCACTCAAAATCTAGAAAACAACATTAAAAAAAACCAGATCAACCCACAAAATTAAAATCTAAAATTAAAATAATGCACTAATCATACAACACAAATCATTTCATTATCTAAAAACAAGTAAAATCATTTACAATAAATATAAAAATTAAAATAAATAAAGCCTGCAACAATTATTAAACTCAACAAACATTAAGTTAAGCTTAATAAAGACATAGATCTGTAACTTACCAAGCCAATGCTGCTCCTACAAACCCTAAATCTAGCAAACCATGTCACCAAACAAAAAAACCCAAATCAATATTTTCACAAATTATAAACAATTTAACATATAGTTAGAAATGATTTTATAAAAAAAATATACAACATAAAGTAGAAAAATAAAAATAAAAGAGAGAAAATAAGAAGATATGTATGAGAGTAAAAGAGGGTAGAGAGAGGAGAGAGAATCACCATGAAAGTGTGTTCCTCAAGCTTTTACTCACTCTGCCTCCCACACTCACTGCAACTGCTACAGAAACTCCCCTGCTGTACTATAACCCAGAAAAAATAAAATTAATAAAATGTCTCCCACTTTTTTTATTATTATTATTAATTAGTTGCAGTTTTAGGTACGGATCTGGTGTGGACGGGTTCACGGTTGTGGGGTAGGGGGAGGGAGTTTGGACCGTTGGATTTAGTGTGGTGGAGGTTGGGAGCGGTTAGATTGAGGAGTGGTTTGGTGTGGTGAGGGTGTAGGATAAGAGAGTGTCTTGGAACTGACAGGAAACAAGTGTTTTGCTTCGGAAATAAGGGACTTCGATGATTCTCTGCACCCTTGTGTGTGGAAATGACTATTTTGCCCTCCGTTTTGAGTGTGCTGGTTTTCATTTCTTTTTCGTGATTTTTGGCATGATCCATATTCGGTGAGTATTACTCCGTATTGTCTCTATTGATTATTGGCATTTCACTAGAGTCTTATAATACTGACGAACGTTAAGTTGATGCGGATATCGGAAAACTTTAGAAATGGCCATAATCTCTTATGAAAGAACCGGGAGTATAAGCTAGCTAGTATTGCAACAGAACTTAAGACCGGGAGTATAAGCGTATGCGTGTGTATTTTACAGCCTAAAATGTTCCTGAATTATTACTTTTACGTGAAATGGCTAATTCTTTAATTGAGTTTTAATATATGTCATTTACGTTAGAAAACCCGTTTATTCCTGCGTTTACGTACTTTGGTAAAATTGCAAGTTTTGGGTGGCTTGGCCTTAGAAGTAATTAATGGGATTTGACCATTAGAGGGACCAGGCCCTTGAGTAATGGGCAGGCATATATAGAGGGGTTGGTTGAAACATCAAAACCCCATCATGGATTTGGAAATGTCATTAACTCAACTCAAGTACTTGTTTGGTGCTAATTTATTGCAAAGAACAAGTTTATGTAGGACAATCGTAAAAAATGTTATGTCATTGTCTAAACAAATCACCCGAGCAAAGGTGCCACTCCTTGAGCTATGGATTTTGTTTTTTTAAGAACAAGATATGTAATGCTTTGACTAGTTAATAGTCAATTGTTGTAATTATAACACACAATAAGTATGAAATTGCAATATACGTTCTATTAATCTCTTTGCAAAATATTTGTAAATCTGGTGATTATTCATTCCGGCACAAACTTGACCATGAATTAGAGATGTATATGTATCTCTCGATTTGACGAGGATCCGTCTATATGTATATTGTTATGTTTGGGTTTTTAGACTCGCATGATTGTTACTTCGAGACTTTTAAACAAGCTTATTGTCATTCGCATGAAAATATACCTACAACAAGACAAGAAGATCATTCAAAACAAAAATGAAACGCACAATCTATGTGAGAGGAGACAAGATCCCCATAAGAGGGTGTGGGGATCCTCTAGAGTTATGAGAGGGCATTGACACTCACTATAGTGGTCTACTTGAATTGTAAATGTTAATGTATTGGTTGTTTGTAATTTGATTCATTGAGTCATACGTCCCACTAATGCGCCTTGGTACATATTAGAGTATCATGTCAATCAAAAAGTATAAATTGATGACTCGAACTCAATAATTGGTCTAAAACTTAACAATAGTTATGTCTGCACTGAGCTAGTGACACTAGAGACAAAAAGGGAACTAATTACCTCCCATTTCTAGCGAATGGTTTCCCTTGAAGAATATACTATAGGAGAATAGCGTGTGGAAACCCATCCGTACATATTATTAGTTGGGTGTAAGATTATAGTGTATTGAATCAACCTATATAACGTATCTATCGAGTTCTCATATTCATGTTGTCATGCAGGGTAATAAGTGTTATAGTGAGTAATCATTCCTTCTTCCTCGTCTCCATTGCCGAACTTCCATCATCTACGGAGTACTACTTTGCTTGTACTGTTTATGTATTGTAAAATACATAAAATGGAAAGTGCAAAACTATATTTACTTCTACTCCAAACTAAAAACGTCCCCATAACATTCACTAGTATAGTTGGCGCAACTTCCTTTATCTTCTAATCTCGATTTCCACGTTGCTTGCCACCTCATTTTCCAAATCAAACTCGTATATGTATCTCGTATTTAGACAGTTTATACATTTTTTGTTCTTCTTCCAAAATTGATGTCATAATTACACCTTGGCAAACTTGACCACAAAGTGCAAGGGTTAAATGGCTAATACTTCCAAGTTACGAGTCTTCATGAGAAACGAATTGTATCCCAAAATCTGAAAATCGAAATTCAAATTAAATAGAAAAAAGAAAAAAAAGCGAGGAGCGTCCTGATTCAGCGAGAAAGGGTCCCGCCATAAAATCCAACCGTTTCAAAAGGAAAAACCTACAATCAACACCCAACTAACCAATCACCATCCAACACATGTCACCTCCGACATTAAAACTCGATTAAAAAATTGGCTTACCTCTATTTCTAACAGCCAAAAAAATTGAAACGGCATAAATTCAAAATAAAAAAGTAAAAAAAAGACCCACCATTTTCCCGCCCAACTACACAACAATAAAACGAGGACGTTTCCTCTCTCAAATAAACCCTTTAATTTCATTCTCTGAATTTTGCAAAAAAAAAAAAAAAACCCCACAAATTATTTTTCTCTCTGTCTCTTGAATTATGGAGGAATCTGTGATGACCCCTCAATCTTCCGTAGCACCAGGTGCGCAAACTTTTTATTTCCGTTGTTGTTATGGGTCATTCGTAAACAGTCTCTTTGTAATTCTCGTATCGACAACTAACTAATACACATTCTTTTCTTTTGTTGGTTTTATTTTGTTAGGAGGAAAATCAAGGTTAAGGTATCCGTTACGATCAACCACGAAACTTAAGGATCAAGTGAATAAATCCCCCGAAATCGTTACCAATTCGGCTTCTAAGAGGTATTTCCCAAATTTTATTTAAGTATTTTTTATTAAAGATCAAATTTTGGTTTTGTTTTTTGTTTGTCGTGAATTTTAGATGTTATTAAGTTTAAATTGTACGATGTGGGACTAAAGTTTCAATCTTTTAAATTAAAATTGCATGATTTAGGCATAAAGTGAACAGTGTCCAAGTGTCGGACATGGGTACTAGAGGAAATATGAAGGGTCCGAGTAACATAGGTTAAAATTTCGTTGTCGAGGACATGTTGGAAAGTTAAAATCAGTTTCAATGTTTCCAATTTTTCGGCTTTTCGTGTTTTTGTGGATTCTTTGAATGATGGTGTTGTATTTTTGAGAGATGAAAATTTCGGAATTTGGACAACTTTGTGTACTACGTATCCTTAAATTGGTGATTGATGATTAAATTTGTATATTTGAGGGTCTAGTCGAAAAAGTGATGTGTATTTATAGGTTTGTAGGTTTGATTTGTACACTTAAGTTTCATTTTCAGGGGGACAATGGAGCAATAATCTTTGTTTGTTTTGAGGGTTTCTTTGCTGTATGTTCAAATTGCGGGTTTTAATTGTTTAAATGTCGAAAAAGGAGGAAGATTTACAAGTAAAGTTTATGACTTTGGTTGATTAGAATCAGAATACATACAATTTTAGGATTATTGGGGTTGGGTGAAAATTTACCTAGTACCATCATGTGTTCGTAATTTGTCGAAAAATGAGGAAGAATATAGTTGTAAAGTTGATGACTTTGGTTGAACACAATCAGAATACAAATAAGTTTTGGTTTTATGGGTTTTGGGGTGAAATTTTGCCTAGTATCATCATGTGTCTGCAATCTGGTATAGTGAGTCTCTATTGTCTCTTACCGCGAAAATTTATGTATACTTGTGCAGAGGAAGGCCTCCGAGTAGTGTGAGTAAAAGTGTAAGTGTTCTTGAGCTCTCTGGCAAGGAAAAAGCTGCTGCAAAGCCACCAAGAAGGCTTTCTATTCCTGCCAAGTCAAATGCTAGCCCCAGGCAAAAATCTGCTCCCAATGTTACTCCTATCTCGGATTCTAGGGCAAGGAGATCTGCTAATGTACGCGATAGCTGTGATACACCCCTGTCTGATGTTTCGAGATCAGCAATACGCAGGAAGTTCAATGTCCTGGCATCAGCTTCATATTGGCTCTCACAAATTAAGCTCTCAGAGTCTGCTGGCAAACACTCGATTTCTCTTGGCTTCTTCAAGCTTGCCTTAGAGGCAGGTTGCGAGGTAATATAACATCTTATTTAGTGGTCTGTTATATGTTTGCAAAGATTGTAATCAGAAATTAGTTAGCTTGAGGCCATTAACTGACAGTTCTTCTAAGTTTGAGTGTACATTGTTCGACTTTAAACTTTGTAACTCAGGGAACAGTTGATAATTACTGGTTTGCTCATTGTGGAAATGACATGACGCACTGGTTATACAGACCTTAATAAGTAAAAGCTAGCTAATTTGTTGAATTCAAAGGATGCTTTCGGTAAATGCTAATGCTCTAGTTTAGCCTAGTTTTCGCATCTTAGGCTCTTTCTGATCTTTTGGGAATCGTAATGCTAGGACCAAAGTAGTTAGGACTTGTGATCGAGCTTTGCCATGTACTATCTTAACGTCTTTCTAATCCGAGGAAAATGTTTCAGCAGAAAACACAGTTCTCAGTGTTTTATAGGTACAAGTAGTGTTGCAACCAAACTGATCGTGCGGACATGCTTAGAGTTAGAGGTTACTGTTTCGTTGATCTTCCCCTTCGGAGTAAATCCTCTGCTCAGTTTATCAGTTAGTCATGGTTCTTGCATCTTAGTGGAAATTATATCTGTAATTGATCAATTTGTGTGAAGATGAAATTGCTATTCAGACAGTAGCATGTTTTTAACTCAGGAAACATCTGAGATTCTGATTATTCATTTCATCTACTATGTACCTGATTAGACACTGCAACGACTGCATGATGAGCTGAAGTTATATGCGGGAAGGCACAACCTAGCTGAATTTGGTGAGACTATCAAAAGCTTGTTCGAGAGCTATGAAATCTCAGAATCACTGGAACAATTGCAAGTATCCGTAACCTGCTCTCACGTGCCTGAAGACTCAACTACTCCCTCTGGTGAGGATGCTCGCAGCACCTCCTCTACAGCAGGAACCAGGAAGCTCAAGCCGAAATGTCTGAACACTGATACTCAAGCTTCCTCAGGAAAAGTCTCTACCATAAAGGGGAATGTTCACAGGACTAGATCAACCACTCAAGTTCGTACTTCTGTCAATCGCAGTCCTGTTACTTCAGACAAGGTCATAGAAGGTGGAGCTGATAACATTAAGAAGAGAGTTCCAAGGGCAGGCAAGCAAGAGCCAAAAAATAGGGAGGACAAGATCAAGAAACAAGACGAAAACTCAGCAAGTACAGAAGGTAATTACCTTCACTTATGCAGTTATGCTATGTTGGTCTCTGATTCTAGCCTGAATATCCACTTACCTCGTTCGATTTTTTGGAATTTGCAGATGCAGCCAAGCCACTTGACATGGAAGAGACTCTGGAGGGAAACAAAGAAAACATGGTAAGACTTAATAGAACAGCATTGGATCATTTTTCGGATTTTCAAATGTTTACTGTCTTGCCAGACTTCCCTGAAATTAGCATTCCGATTTCTGAATCATAGTCTCAGATTTTGCAGGATGCTCCTGTAATAATGGAAGAAGTAAGTGTGATGGAAGGGCACTAGGCAATCAGCAGACCTTAATGCTGAACATATATATACTCTACAATGCCGTCTTTTGGTACTACCTAGTAGCTGTAGGGGTTTGTCTTCAATGGTTTTTTAGTAGAGGGCTTTCCTGTGTGCAGAAAGTTTTAAGCAAAAAACAAACTGTTGGTCTGTCATTTTGTTTCTTCAAGTGTGAATTTGGATCTCTGAAGTTTGTGTGTTCTTAAAACATTATCTTGCTTATATTAAGAAGCACTGTACCCCAATTTATCAGTTGCCTTAAAGCCCTGTATCTTGTCCACAGCAATGTCTGAATTTTTCAGTCAACTGTCAATATCATACCTCCATCAGCTCCATGTAAGGAGCCTCCACCCTCACCACCACCTCTGCGACCACCTTGAATAATAGCGATCAAAGTCGGGTGCCAGGGCTGTTGAAAAATACTTCTACCCTGAAACATTTTCTATGCAAACAACAATTGATCAATCCTCAATAACAAACTTACCAACAAATATGTTCTCTTAAACATAAGTGACATGCACCCTAGAGTTAATCATACATTAAAAAAAATGTGTTATATTCATATGAGTTTATACTTTATATATGTTTCAGTCTCATGATACGATAATTGCAACATAAGACCATTATGTATATAGAGTTAACGTGGTACACATATACCACTCCGTCTCAAATTAAACTACCCATGGAATAGTATTATGTGAGAGGATTTCAAATTTCATGGGAAGTTTAAATTAGGACGGAGTGGTATATGTAATTATCGTTGTTCTAAATTAAGTTAAAACCCATACATTTGAAAAACTTATAAATCGGAGCTATATATATGATCAAACACGAATATAGCAAAAGATTGTGGATAAAATACCCACCATACATCAATCATCACATATATATATTTTTGTTCACGCATACGCATATTTCCTTGATACATGCATAATAATAAACATGAATGCACCAAAACGTTCGAAAAGAGAGAGATTCTTAGCAAAAGCCGAAGAATTCTTCAACAAGCAAAAACAAAAAGCAGATGAATCGGCGGTGTCAAGTAATACTCTTCCAGGGTCAAAGAGCGAGCATGAGGAGCTGGTGAAGAAGGCGAAAGAATTGTTGGACAAGAGCAAGGAAAATAAAGTCGGCGACGACAAAGGCGGAGGAGAGGATGGCGAGGTTAAGAAGGAGTCTAAGGGAGTTGAGAAGGCATCGGCATTAGCTGCCCTAGGGGTCTTAGGACCCACGGCTTTCGCCTTGTGGAAAAAGAAGAGAGCCATGAAGAAGAAAAAGCGGGGTCGTCGTCGTTGGGGCCGAAGTAGAGGCGGAGGCGGAGGCGGAGGAGAAGAGGAAGAGGTGGAGGAGGAGTCAGAGGAGGAGTCGGAAGAGGAGGAAGAAGAAGAGGAAGATGATGAGGAAGGTGGTGGGTTTGAAGCCTTTCTCAATTATATTAGTGAGGCGTTTTCCGAGGAGTAATGAGATATTCACTATCTTTTGTTGAAAAAAACTTATCATGTAGTCTTCGAAATAGGTTTGGTACAACCGTTTCACGTAATTATTTATCATATATGTGTAATAGGTAGTTGATCAATAGACTATAGTTTGTCATCTGTAATCTAATAAAAAAATATGTCGTAACGACAACTTTTGTCAATTATATATTATCGACATATCAGTGATAAGAAAATCTGTGTAACGCCACACAAAAAGTCTCACATTTTACATAATTGAAACAAGTTCAAAATTTGTGCTAAATCAAAGTAAATTAAACTTGAAGTTAACAATTAAATTATTAAAAAATTAGAATAGTATTTGTCCTGGTGATAGGTCACTCTTCCATGCCAAACCTCTCTATTTCAAATTTAATATGATACTGTTCTCCATTGATGACGGATTATTCGACCACGATGAAGAATTGGAGACCATAGACCATCTTGATGTTTCTCATAATAAGTCTTACCTAATACCTACATTTCCTTTAATTTCTTCCCTCATTATTAATTACAACATGTCAAACACTCCCATTTGACAACATGGCCACCACAAATAATCCACAATAATTACCTCTGATGTTATGTATATATCCACAATTTGCTTTAGCCAATCATACGGTAGTAATAATGCAGATATATCGAGAAATAATGACAATATACATGCAGTCATAAAATGGTGTGATTATGATACTTAATCGATTAACTCTAATCAACCATTTTCTCGATGTTTCAGTGTATATACGTCCACATTTTTATTGCACTGTGCATTATCTATCATAGCCATCGTATGATATACATGTTGCAACTCGTTCAACTTTATCAATTATTATGTAATGATAAATACTCCGTAATTTGAATTAATAGACTCTCGATCTGGCTGGATATGACCAAGTCAAGTTAATGCTGCATAGCCCGGCCACCATACGCTTTAATTTGGTGGCACCAAATTTAAAATTCACAGTGGAGAGTAGTCAATTTAAGACCATTATACGTAGACATTTTCATTAAATTTCTATATATAGATCTGCACATAAAGTACATAATGTAGTACAACTCCTTAGTCCTTACATATTATTTCTCACCTTCCAAAAAACACATACAATATTATTACCATGCATTTTCATCATCATTCTACTCCTAGTAATGATTCAGCTCCTCCTCCTCCCATGGCGGCCTTGAATTCGGACAATAATAATGCGCCACCAAAGCGGTCGAAACGAGAGAGGTTCCTAGCCAAGGCTGAGGAATTCTTCCACAGGAAGCATGCATATGGTGAAGGTGATCATAATGATCCAGCATTGAAGAAGGCGGAAGACTTGTTGAAGAAGAAACATGATGATCAAGGAAACAATAAAGAAGATGGTAAAAAGGGTAGTGAAGAAAAGGGTAGTGGTGGTGGTGATGTTAAGAAGGAGCACGCTATGGCGTTAGGCGTGGCGGCCTACGATTTGTGGAAGAAGAAGAAAGCCAAGAAGAAGAATAAGAAGCGACGTGGTGGTCGGAAAAGTGGAAATCATAATAATGGGGAAGGTTGGGTGGAGGGAGAAGAGGAGGAGGAAGAGGAAAGCGAGGCGGAAAGCGAGGTCGAGAGCGAGGCGGAGAGTGAGGCGGAGGAAGCCGAGGGTGGTGGCGGGTTTCAAGAGTTTGTCTCTTGGATTTCATTAGAAGATTTCTGCGTCTTCTACTCTTCTTGGACTAGAAGACCATTTCGATTATCATCAGTACACTTACAAGAGATTTTGGCCATGCATGGCCGTAATTCATTACAAGCAAAGAATTGAATCACAATAATAATACCAAATGTATTCTCAAAGATGAATGATCAAGATGTTCAAAAAAAAAAAGAATGGTTAATTCGTCACGTGGTATACCCTTGTGTTTTGCTGATTTGCACGTGGTACTCGATGTTATGCAAATTTTTACAAAATACTCTCGGGATTTGACTATTTGCATCCGATACCCTAAACTTAACCCTCCCATCAACACCGTCAACTATTTTTTTTTAAAATGGTTAATTCACGTGGTACCCTCGTGTTATGCCGATTTGCACGTGGTACCCAATATTTTGCAAATATGTACCAAATACCGTCAAGATTTGACTGTTTTTACATGATACCTTTACCTTTAAAATTCCGTTAACATACAATGACAATAGGTAATATCAATCACGCGTCCTCGTCTACAATAAGTCGATAGTATCCCTAGACCAGAAGTTTCGTGGCATCCTAAGTTGCTAACCCTTTCCTTATTTTTGACGGATAACTACTCTTTCCTTAATTTTGACGGATAACTACTCTTTCCTTATTTGACGGTAATTTAATATTCTGTTTTCAATTGTTAATTTTTTTTTTTATTATTTTACCGGCCGACTACTCGTCTAGCATATTTTTCCATCAAATTTAGAAAGACGTTATTTACAAAACACCTCGACTCCGATCCGTTCTAGTAGTAGTGTAACACAAGTCTAACACGCACATACATAATCTTTCCATAGTTAGACCTAAAATTTCTAATCCTTACCAAACTCGGCAAACTTGCTACAACTATATATATCAAAAGCCACGACCTATTTTTCTCACAAGTCGATCACAACACAAGACAGAACACAAGAGATAGAGTAGAGTACGTACACAGTTGATCAACAATGTTGTCGACGAGGAATGCCTCATTACCTCCGGCTAAGGAAGAGATCCGAGAAATCGACATCAAGAGGCACCACTTCCATAATTCTACTCGCAAGCCCTACGATAAATTCTCAGTCGAGTTCTATGTATACCGTATCGACCGTCTCAAATTATTTCCAAACTACGACAACAACAACAACAACGACGACAACGACAAGGAACATGTTGAGATCATAGAATATCCGCCAGAATGCTGTGGAGCGACGATGTCAGTGCCATTCGATCACCCTAACGACAAACCTAAGACATGGTTCGACATCATGCTGTACAACCTAATTCACATGCTACGCCTCGACGAGAGCGTGAGAGAAGAGATCAAGAGTAAACTCGAAAGCTACATTGAGAACGACCCTCGACCAGCCTCACTAACGATGTCGATTAATTTCGTGTCCGTGTACGAAGGTCCAATCTCTCTAAAGGATGACCCGTTTGTTAAGGCGAGGGTGAAGAAGCCAAGCGTGACAGAGAAGATTGGTGGCGTAAAGGATGAAGATAAGGTTGTATACAAGGATCATAATAGGCCATGCAATCATGAGTTTCAGGGTCTTAGTATTCTCACTATTCTGGATATCTGGAGGAGGCGATCTAGACCGGCTAAGTCGGTATTGCCCGCTTCGGTGTCTGTCGGGTAAGCCAAGCTATAGCTGCAGATTAAATTAGCAGGCAACATTACCGTAGCCTTCAATAAAGATTACTGTAATTTGAACCAATTCAATCAAATAAGGATTAATGTATGTTATTTTGAATCGTTAGTGTTTAGTTTGAATTTCTCTCGTATCTTCAAATTATTATTGTTAACGATTTAAAAGAACGGATGAAATTCATTAGCTAATATTCGTTATATTTGTTTTGTATCAAAGTTGTTTAGATTGAACTAATTAAGGAAATCTTTTGTTGTATCGTCATGATCATTACGGAATTAACTCAAAGTAATTAAGTTTTACACCGAATTGGTTATCTCATTATATGTATGAAATCTTTTACATACTAAATAAGTTTTACCCTACTAATAAACATGTTTCACTCAAACAACCACTTAACCGTCACATAAAGTACTCATCAATTCATGACGTGCGTGCACATGCATGTTAGATGGCATAAAAACCTATGTCACAATTCTTCAACTTAGCTTTCCAATCCATCCGAGATCTTTATTTGGATCTGATTAACTTAATCTAGACAATTTTCCCAAAAAAATATCCATTATCTCATTTGTTAACGTTTTCATCTCTACACAATTTATTTATTTGGACAATCTACCGTTCCAACATATATGAACGTCAAAACGTTGACAATCTCTTCCCCAAGTCCACTGTCACTACTATAACAATATTTGACTACTTCCGCCATTAAAACTCCAAAGCTCAAAAATTCGAATACAATCTCACGATACTCAAACCCTAGCTCGCCCCCCCCCCCCAATAAAAATATTATTGGGAAATGGGGAATATATTTAGCGCATGTTTGGTTTGTGTATAATGTTGGTTGGTAATGGATTCAATCAACCTACTCCCTTACATACTGTTTGGTTGGAAAAAAAATCATCCCACTCCGTTACTTTTTGATTTCCCACTCCCTTACTTTGAAACCCTCCTCTTATCAGAGTTAACAGAAAAGGTTTCCCTCCTCAATCCCAAAAAGGTATCATGTCTCCCTCCGATCGGCAAAGCTTCGTTGAGTATTGTCAATCGGAGTTCTCAAAACCATCTGCCGCTGACGTACGTCATCCCTCCGATCTCCAACGATCATCTCCTCCGCCCACCACCACCCCATCATCGGCGGTCTTATAGAGATCCAGATCGACTGTGTAGTCTTATTCGACAAGGCTCCGTCAAGATGCGGAGAGCTCCGATCCGATAACGTCAATAATACTAGTAATTATGATCATAATAATGTGAATTATGCAGTTAATTTCTTTAATTGGTAGTAACGTATTTTGTTAATTTTGGTTTTCTAAAACTAACTTTGATTTTGTACATTATTTTCTGGATATATAAATATTATTAGCATAATCAAATGATAAAATAAAAATAATATCCCAGTACAAAAGAAACAGGATCTTTTTTTTTTTATTTTTGTTTGCCAAACAAAAAGAAAGGGATTCAAATAACACCAAAGAAGTTTTTATTAGCCACCAAAGTGGGGAGGGTGGGATCAAAAAAACACCAAAGTCGTATTTGAGATTTATTAAACACCAAAGTTGAAATCTTGTTTCCATAACACACTTCAAACTATTTGGGTATTTGTTAAACAGCAAAAAAAAAAAAAAAATGTTAAGTTTTATTTTACCTCGTAAATTATTTGCGTTTAAAAAAAAAAAATTTACTCATCATCTTCTTCTCCTCCAGTTCTCCATCATCGATTTTTCTCTACGAAGGCATGACGCAAGCTTAAGTCATATCCAACAAACTTCACAATTAGAACCTAGGATTATGGGAAATCTAAATGAGAGTCGTACTAGACCTGATGGAGCGAGAACGCAAGGATTTTGGCACTTCTAAACAATTTTATGCTACATTTTGAACTTCGCGGTACCGTTCAATCATCATGTTCGTATTTATTTTTTTTGACATTTGCTGAATTATGTAATCGGTTTTTTTTTTTTTTTGAGATCAATGAACTGGATTTACTCCATATCTTTACCTATTGTGAAACGAGCTTAGTATTTCTTAATTTCGGTAAGTACGAACATAATTTCATTTTATTTTTAATGTTTTTATTTGTTTTGTTGTTTATTAAATACCCAAATAGCTTAAAGTGTGTTTTAAAAACAAGATTTTCAACTTTGGTGTTTTATAAATACCAAATACAACTTTGGTGTTTTTTAGATCCCACCCTCATCACTTTGGTGGCTAAAAAATACTTCTTTGCAAATAACACACTCTATTTCCATAATTTAAACCAAACAGTTTAGGCAAGTAACGGAGTCCATTTCCCTTTCCGCTACTTAACCCAATCCATTCCACTCCCTTTGCACTTCACAAACAAAACACGCGCTTAATGTTATTGAGTGCCAATGAGAACATTTTAGAAAGACCCTTTAATTAATACCAAAATAGGTCTCCAATAAACTTAGCCCTTATGCGATTCAACTTATTAAACAGTGTTTTCAAATCAGATGAGATTTATCAAATCAAATTAAATCAAATCAGTGTTATTCAATTCAAATCAAATCAGATTAGAATTATCCAAATAACAATAATTGAATCTAGTCTACTTATAGTTATTAATTCGTCTGAATACAGTTAATTTATCAATATATTCAGTTCAGATCAAATCGAATCAAGTTTATTCAAATCAAATCAGATCAGTTCGATTTAAATCAAATCAAATCAGATCAGTTAGATTTAAATCAAATCAAATCGATCAGATAAGAAGAATGCAGTCTAATCGCACAGAGCCTTACAAGATGGAGGATGCATCATGGGTTCGAGAAGCTTCCGATACACATGGATAATGCAGTGTGTGTCGAAATGATAAATGGCGAGAAGCTCATGATAGGGGCATTGGGCAACATCGTCAAGGCTTGTAGAGAGTTGTTGCACGCGGTAGCTAGGTTGTGAAACTGGAGCACACATATCGCGAGGCTAATAGATTAAAGCGGGCGATTAGTTAAGGAATCGAGGAGCGCATCAGACTCAAAAGCTCGTTATTAATATCCACCCACCGAGCTACAATTAATCCTATGAGAGGACATGCTAGGGGTCTCGAGACCTCGTATTGTTAGCTAGTAGTGGTTCTTTGTTATTTGGGCTCAACCCCTCCTTGTGAAAAAAAAGAAAGACAAGATGTAAGTAGGTCTTCGTGATGAAATGAAAGGAAGATCAAATTATTACTAGATCTCCACTAAATATGCTCTTATAGATTTATAGGTAAGGATTTGTCTTTCGACTAAAAAATTTGAAACATACAATAACAATAAGTAATATCGATCATGCACCATCGTCTATAATAATAAGTCGATAAGTTGCTAACGTTAACCAGAAGTTTCGTGGTATGCTAAGTTGCTAACGTTAACCCTTTCCTTATTTTTGACGGATAACTCTTTCCTTATTTGACACGGTAATTTATTTTTCTGTTTTCAATTTTTAATTCATTTTTATTTTACCGGCCGACTAGCCACTAGCATATTTTTCCATCAAATTTAGAAAGACGTTATTTCCAAAACACATCGACTCCGATCCGGTCTAGTAGTAGTGTAACACAAGTCTAACACGCACATACATAATCTTTCCATAGTTAGACCTAAAATTTCTAATCCTTACCAAACTCGGCAAACTTGCTACAACTATATATATCAAAAGCCACGACCTATTTTTCTCACAAGTCGATCACAACACAAGACAGAACACA
>JBBYHQ010000009.1:5667073-5682727 GCA_038382645.1 Spergularia azorica
TTTTACCAAATGCAAGAAGTGGGTTGTGAACCTGACAAAGTTACCTATTGCACACTCATTGATATCCACGCCAAAGCAGGATTTCTTGATGTGGCTTTGCAGATGTACCAGAAAATGCAAGAGGCTGGCCTTTCTCTAGACACCTTTACTTACAGTGTTATGATCAATTGCATAGGGAAGGCAGGTCATCTAGCTGCGGCCCACAAGCTCTTTTGCGAGATGTTTGATCAGGGTGTTAAACGCAACCTTGTTACTTACAACATCATGATGGCCTTGCATGCGAAGGCTAGGAACTATCCTGTTGCCCTACAGATCTATAATGATCTGAAGAAGGAAAGACTTGAGCCTGACAAAGTGACCTACAGTATAGTGATGGAAGTCCTGGGACATTGTGGCTATCTTGATGAAGCTGAAGCGATATTTTCAGAGATGAAAAGTCAGAACTGGGTGCCTGATGAGCCTGTTTATGGCCTTCTTGTGGACTTATGGGGCAAAGCTGGAAATTCTGAAAAGGCACTACATTGGTATCAGGCAATGCTTGATGCTGGTTTATGCCCTAATGTCCCAACTTGCAATTCTTTGCTTAGTGCGTTCCTTCGAGGTCACCGGTTTGCAGATGCTTATAATTTACTTCAAGGCATGGTTCAATTGGGGCTAAATCCTTCTCTTCAGACTTACACTTTGCTCCTCAGTTGTTGCACAGACGCAAAATCATCATTTGACATGGGTTTTTGCGGCCAGCTGATGGCCATCACAGGCCATCCAGCCCATATGTTTCTGCTGACTATGCCCGCAGCTGGACCAGATGGAAAGAATGTGAGGGACCACGCGGGGAGGTTCTTTGACATGATGCATAGTGAAGACAGGGAGAGCAAAAGGGGACTTGTTGATGCAGTGGTGGATTTTCTTCACAAATCTGGTTTAAAAGAGGAGGCTGGATCAGTATGGGAGGTGGCCGCTGTGAAGAATGTGTACCCTGATGCTGTTAAGCAGAAAAGTTCCTGCTATTGGCTCATCAACCTTCATGTTATGTCAGATGGGACTGCAGTGACTGCACTGTCAAGGACACTTGCTTGGTTCCGAAGACAACTACTACTCTCAGGAGTTGGACCCAGCCGGATTGACATTGTGACCGGATGGGGCCGAAGGAGTAGGGTGACTGGCTCCTCTTTGGTTAGGCAAGCAGTTCAGGAATTGCTCGATCTTTTTAGCTTCCCATTCTTTACCGAAAATGGGAATTCCGGGTGCTTTGTGGGATGTGGAGAGCCCCTGAATAGATGGTTGCAGCAACCATATGTTGAGAGGATGCATTTGCTTTGATTTCGGCTCATCATTTCGCTCCCCAGCTGTAGTTGACAGCTTAGTTGCAATTTTGTGGTGGTTAGGAGCAACTAGCAATGCATCTCTAAAATAAAAACTGTGTAATTTTAGCAATTCTTTTGTAAGTTTGCTTAGAGTTAGGTAGCAGTAGTAGTGGTTTTCATTTCATTTCATTTAGCTGCTGCTGGGTTTTTTGAGCAGTATTGTCCTGCTGTTATCATAAGGGAAATCTTCACAGTTGAGTTGCAGGCCTGCAGCAGCATAAGATCCAATGATTCAGGCAGTCTCAAATCTTGTAAATCTTTGCATTTTCTCTTTTGGTATCATTATTATGGCTTTTTATCAGAAATAAATTATTTAATTTTATGAAATCAGCTCATTGGAAGGTTTTTTTTTTTTTTTTTTTCTCCATATAACTGCAATAGTCGGGATGATAATCCTTCAGGTCTTCATACACCCTCTTACTCGTTGAAATCTATATATTCGGTTTGAACATGTGAGATGAGTTTAAAATAAACGTAAAACATTGAAAGAAACGAAAGGAGTGTGTAATTTGTAGCGCGGGGGATTATACACTACTTGGGGGGGGGGGTATGGAGGGGTTGTGGCGTTTAAGATTAGCGATTGATTTATGATTTACGTAACTTCAATTCCGCATTTATTTTGAAATAATTTACGCAAACAATATATATCGATCTCATCAATTTACTGTTGTAGTATCGTACAATGATTTTTTTTTTTTTTAATCTTATGATCAATAAACCATTTCATCTTTTTTGCACTTTATTATGAAAAAAATAAAAAAAATATGCCATTTTATTATTTAAAAAAATGCGGTGAGCGTGGATCGAACACGCGACCTTCAGATCTTCAGTCTGACGCTCTCCCAACTGAGCTATCCCCGCTACTTGTTTGATTACTAAAACAAACAATTAAAATACGTACATAAAACATAACAAATATTACGGAGTATAAATGGAGGAACCGCGAATTGAAACGGTTGGTAAGTTTGCTGTTTTGGGTAAAATTTTCAGTAAAAAGTTACTAGTAAAAATTCCGAAATCTATAATCTCACAAAAGTTGTATTTGTATCAAATTTGGGAAAAACCTCTGATTATTTCCTTTAACTTGTTGTTCATTTGATGGGCAGTTTCGCAATTTGGTGAAGAAAATGCAGAGAATTGAGAGGATAATATTGGTGGTTTTAGTGTTAATGTCATGCACAATGTTGTTTGGAGAAGCATTGCAAATTCTTTCGAAGTCGAAACTCGAAAAATGTGAGAAATCTTCTGCAGATTCTAACACTCATGGTGACCTCAATTGTACCCGTAAGATTTTGATTAGTATGGCCGTCCCTAGCAACTCTGTAAGTTTGATTCCTTCGTTTCTTTCAATTCTTTTAAAGTTTTACGACTTTTATACGTATGATGTTACCAAGCGCGTTTGAGGTATTGAGGTAATGTTGTTACTGTATTTTGAAGAAACTTGGTTTTGTAATGTTAGAGGGCTAGTGGCCTAATTTAGTGACTTTTTTATGATACACTGGAGTATTACTTAGATTCGTCTATAACTAACAAGGATGCGTGTTCAAGTGTAAGACCAAACTATTTTACTAGGAAAGAACATGTTTTTAACCTAAAAGGGAAGGATCTAATTGTTACACTCGTGTCCAAATGTCGAGGTCACAAAACAATATAAAAAGTTTTTGTGTAACATTACTTTTTAAGGAGATGCCATGTTGTTGAGTGCGAAAGAACCAACTCAATTAAAACCCCAACAAGGGTTTTATATCTTAACATGCCCTTTCATGCGTATGCCCTTTGCCTGGAAGCGTGGGGAATTGGGGATAGTGCACAGGCTCACCCTTGCCTCACCATGTGCTTGAAAGTCCACTTGATATAGGAGGGGGCTACCAAGATTTGAATTGATTCCTCAGGATTGATTAGGCTCTGATTCCTCAGGATTGATGAGGCCTTGACAATGGTTTTACTTTTTTAGTTTGTTTGTTTTTGGAAGTTTGACAAGAGAATGAATCTGCTTACATAAACAGTGCTTCAAGTGTTTGATGTTTAATCTCAGGATATGTTTTGTAGGGGTGATCGTGCATTCGTGCCCATTTTTTTAGCTTAATAGTGAAGTTATTACTGTAATGTCTGTATCAAGGCTAGTGAATCCCATATTAACTTTACATGATTCTGATCTATACTTGATTTTCAGAGTGGGGGTGAAGCCTCTATGGTGGCAGAAGTGGTCGAGGTGGAGGAGAATTCTACTAACAAGATGCAGACTTTACGCGTACCTCCTGTGATTACTGTCAACAAGTCTGCTGCTTATGCACTTTTCGAGCTAACCTATATACGAGTATGGTGTCTAACTACTGCATACTACTTCATGATTGATTGCTTCATCTTTTTGTAGTCATTTACTATTATCTCAACAAGTTGCCTTTAGTGTACAAGGTATAGTATCTGGTAGAGTCGGGATCCTCAGAAAGTTTGCCTGTATGTACTGGCATTTTTTTACCTCAGCTCATACTGCAAGTAAACCAGAAACTATTTTCCATAAGTTCCACACTTAACATTTAAGTCCTTAATGTGATTTTTCTATGACTTTTTCTCTCTTGCTGTTTTCTATTTTATGTTAAACAAAATTTCACAGTAGTTTTACGCTGTATCTGATATAGAGCATCAAATTTCAGGATGTGCCTTATAAACCACAGGAGTTTTATGTCCAGACACGCAAATGTGAGCCTGATGCTGATGCAAGAATCGTGCAGATATGTGAGAGGTAATCTTTCTCTCTCTCTCTCTCTCTCGCTCTCTGCCTAATCCCCTCTTGAATACTTTGTCATAATCTTGTTTGGTTAATCTACTATCGAGTAAAGCTCAATATACACTGCTGTTTGAAAATGGTTTTGGATGGACTGACTTGCCTAAAGAAATCTGGAATGACTTACTTGTCTTCTGTAGGTTGAGGGACGAAGAAGGACACATCATAGAAGCCTCTCAGGTATTCCATTAATCCCATGATGTCTTTTAAAAGCAACTGTCTTTCATAATAACGTCTGTAAGGTGGTTTTGCTCTCGGACCATGAAACTTATAATCAGACTAGCAATTGATACTGCCCTTGTTGCTCCCTTCAAACAACATTACCACAGTGTCTCAAAGGCTCCCACCAGTGGCGATGTCTGTATGTGACTCCGTTTACACAACAAAAACAAGATCACACTGCAACCATATTGAAGGGCATAAGACATATCATAGGAGGTTTTTTTCAGATTATTCAAAAAATTGGCTTGTGAATGTAAGGCATGAAAAGTGTTTAATTTGAAACAAATAGTTAATTGAGTTACATTTTAAGAGGAAATGATGGAATCCTATTATTGAACCCTTTCCTAATTTTCTTCTGTTACTCCATTTCTCACCTTCAGCCAATCTGCTGTCCCTGTGGGGATAGACGACGAGTACCTTCATCGTGTGGAAATTTCTGTAAGTGCCTGAATTTCAGCATTCTCTTCTGACATTCATTTCACTATGCAATTATATTCTGTGATCTCTGCGGTCTTTTTTGATTCTTTTGTTTCTCAGTCGATAAACTAGTGAAGGGAAAATCAAACACTGCACATTGTCTAAGATTTCCTGGTGATTGGTATATTCTCTCACCCCTTTTGGTTCTGTGTATCTCATTATGCTAAGTACATCTCAGCTATATCCTTTCTGTTGTTTATCATGCCAGTGATTTTGCAAAAGTCCAACTTAAACTTCAGATCAATTACTGTTTACAGTTTACATTTTTTTTTTCTCGGTAGAAACTACTTCACTAGAAATCATCCTAGGTCTTGACATGCCTGCTGAAGTAGGTCTTTTAAACTACATTTGTCTGAAATTACTCTTTTTTACAAGTAGAACATGCTTTTATGGTGGGGTATTCACTTATGCTGTTAGCATCATGAGTGGCTTCATGATCAAATACTTCTGATTCTTATTACTCGTATCTGTTAGGGTGCGTGTCCTGTAAGCTTAGATTTACCTCTGTTCACACTTCATAGCAGCTGTGGCACTGTAATTTCTCTTCAAGGTTTTGTGATGTCATTAGGCTTTTTATGGTTCTTGGGTCATGTAGGTTCCATGTTTTTGGCATTGGACAACGAACAGTGGGATTTAGTGTCCGAATTGAAGTGAAGACAGGATCCAAAGTATCAGTGAGTTTTCTATTTCTGTTTGCCTAGTTTGTTTGCAGTATGACATATTTTCAAAGAAATATGACTGTAAAGAGGCTAGTTCTCATGGATCACGTTATTGTTGTAGGAAGTGATTGTTGGTCCTGAAAACCGAACAGCAGTATCCAACAACAATTTTCTCAGAGTCAATCTTGTGGGCGATTTTGCTGGCTATACTAACATTCCATCATTTGAGGACTTTTACCTGGTGATACCAAGGCAGGTATGCTTACTTCCTCGTGTGATGAAAGAAACTAAATGCCTGCATATGTGAATTTCTGGTGTTCAGATTACTGAGAGCTTCTTTTTCATTCCTTTTTCTTTTCTGTTTCGAAGCATGGTGCAGGGCAGCCACCAGATTTAGGAAGAAATTTTTCGATGTGGATGCTTCTCGAGAGAGTGAGATTCACACTTGATGGCCTTGAATGCAATAAAATTGGTGTCAGTTATGAGGCTTTTAATGGCCAGCCAGACTTCTGCTCCTCGCCCTTTTGGAGTTGTTTGCACAACCAACTGTGGAATTTTCATGAAGTTAGTACCATTTTTTGTTGCTGCTATATTTCTTTTGCCACCTTTATGCATTGTTAATGCTGACCAGGTTGAAGCTTAACTGGGACTCAGAGTTATTTACACAGCTAAATGATTCTTACACTATACACATTTGTAGACAATGTTCTTTACTTTCTCACTTGTCGGTGTATAGTATCGACTCAGTTTTGATATAAAGTTTTGGAGGCAAATGACCTGTTACAGCTTACAGTGCATACAAACTAAAATACCTCATGAATTTCACCTGACTGATTTTAGTGGTTTTGTGTTACTGATGGATGAGATGATTCTAACTTCTCGCATATGTTTTATAGGCTGACCAAAATCGGATTGGTAGGAATCAGCCACCGTTATATGGTGTGGTTGGAAGGTTTGAGAGAATCAACGATCATCCAGTTAAGTTGTTTATCTGCAACTCTTATTTTCCTTTTGCATTATTTTATAGTGTTTTTAATTGCTTGTATGTATAGGGTGCAGGGCCTCGTTCGTTTTCCATTGCCATCACAGAATCTATCAACACAAATCTCCTGATAGAGCTAGGAGCTGATGACATTGAATATGTATACCAGAGGTCAGTATTCTTGTCATATTGTGCATGCATACACCTTACTTTCAGAAGCACCTGAAACATGTACTAAAACTGAGGTGTTTGCAGTCATCAGTCATTTTGTTTCAGAGACTGTTCTCTTTTCTGCTTGAACTTTCAATGTAATTATGTTTCATGGTCTGCTGCGATATTTGTTATGCTTCTGGTGATTATGCTGTAGGAGCCCTGGCAAAATTTTAGGTATTACTGTCCCTACATTTGAAGCACTTGCTCAGTTTGGGAATGCAAAGATTGAGACAAAAAATGTTGGTGAAGTGGAAGCATCCTACAGCTTGACGGTAGACTTACATGCATTCACTTGTTTTAGCCATGCCAAGAAAGTTGACATCATCTGTATAGCTCACAGTTCCGCGATTAATATTTCTCTTCATTGTATGCAGTTTCAATGCTCAAAAGGTGTGACGATGATGGAGGTGGGTGTGTCGATGTTTTTTAGATCTTTACTTGGAATTTTCATGATCTATGTCCTGATTTCCTGGATGCTAAATCCCTAGAAATCTGTATGCAGGAGCAATTCTTTATCATGAGCCCAGAAGAAGTAGTGACTCGATCTTTTAAAATTGATCCTACGACTGATCAAGCTGCAAAATATGCATGCTCTGGTAAAGCTATCTGCTGACAAGTTGTGTCTATAATCACATTTTCTGCTGAGGTTTTGACCGTCATCTGACTTTGTTAAGTCAAAATACTTGCCTGGCTGCAGCAATCTTAAAAGATTCGGATTTCCATGAAGTTGACAGGGCCGAGTGCCAGTTCACCACTACAGCTACAGTGTTAGACAACGGAACACAGGTATCAAAAAAGTGACTTACACACACTGTATGTTGCCCCTTATTTTTTGCAATTGGTGCCCATGTTTCCATGTGAATTTGGAGCGTTTGTTAACAAAACAGTATGTGCATAACATGACACCTTCATATGTAGTTGCAATTATTCAGCCACACTGCATTCTGCAGACAAAGTCTTAGATATTTTTTGTGTCAAATGCTAGTATTTGTTCCATAGTCTTAGTACTTATCTACACTAAGTTGCTTCTTCAGCCAAAATTATTCATATCCATACAGGGAGCTCCCTTTCAACCCCCTAAGTCCGCGAAAGGTTTTTTTGAGTCAATAAAAGACACATGGAACAAGTTCTGGTCTGGTTTGTCAGACTTCATCACAGGAAAATCTTGCAGGTACGTTTCTCAAGTCTTCTGGTTCACTGATCTTTTACACTGGCAATGTGTCAGATTGTCTGGCTTTTCTATTTTGTTGGCAAAGTCTTTCAAAATGTTGCCTTGAATGTAGTGTAGGGAACTAGGGATCCCTTAGGCTGATTGAGATTTTTTTTGGTCGAGTTTTAGCTTGCACAAGGTGACGCTTGGCCCTTTAAGCCAGTATAACCTAAGTTTCTAGACTTCATAGGTAAATCGCGTAACTGATGCCCTTAAACATAATATGACTTATTTTGCAGTCACAATGTGATGCTAGATAATAGCTGCCTAGAATAAATTCCTGTTCTGCTATTTGGTTCAATGTTCTGATCACTGCTTTTGAATTTGTTGTTCCGAGTAGAAGCAAGTGTTCAGGGCTCTTCGACTTCCACTGCCACATACAATATGTTTGCATGAGTTGGGTGGTCATGTTTTGCCTTTTCTTGTCCCTCTTTCCTACAGGTGAGCGATTTTCTTCCTAGTCATTTTACATTCATCACATTAGTTTAAGAGGAAATCAGTCTGACTAACTGTTAAGTAATTCTCATTTCCTGCAGTGATTGTGCTGCTTTGGCTTTTGCATCAGAAAGGATTTTTCGATCCCTTATATGACTGGTGGGAAGATCACTGCTGTGACTGTGAACAGAAGCACAACAATGCCAGGAGGCATGGAGTTCGCATTGATCATGGCCGTGACCATATTATTCATCACAGGAACCGCCACAACAGACATGACGTAAACCATAAACACAGGCGGAATTACACTGAACATAGGCACCAGCATCACCATCCACACAGGCCACTACATGATCACAATCAGTTCTGCATCATGTACCCAAGGAAAAGCATAAACATGGTAGGCATCAAAGTGCTGGGATGATTCAGGACCTGCCTATGGATAAAGGTCAGGAGCTTGCTATACGGCATCACAGGCATAGGAAGGATAGGAAACCTATAAAAAGAAAAATGCGGTGAGCGTGGATCGAACACGCGACCTTCAGATCTTCAGTCTGACGCTCTCCCAACTGAGCTATCCCCGCCATGTTGTTTGTAATTGTCAGCATTTTTTACACTATTCTAATAAAAAGAAATTCAGCTCTAATTGAAAGTAGTGAGAAACTAATCACTATACAAGTGATATTACAAACATTTGAAAATTGTGAAATTGTGTGCTTTAGGTGTGTTGTATACTTGTATCATTGTATGTATCAATGTAATGAAAACTTGACCAAATATTTGGTTGTAACATTTTTTTTAGTTCCATTTGGTTGTTACATTCTGTATTTTCTGTTAATACCGTGAGTGAGTATGGGAAATAGTTTTTTTTTTTTGTTTGATCGGCAAATTGAACTTAATGAACCATAAAGGCACTATTAGAAAGGAAATCAATATTAATCCTCATTCGTTTGAGTTGTTAATGTTATTTTATTCTGAACATATAAGAAGAATCCAAACTGAATTCTAAAATCCAAGTGAAGCAAAGCCAAACAACATGACAAATCTAGTAGAGTCAATTTTTTTTTTTTTGGAAAGATAGTAGAGCCAAAAATTTACTACATAAAAAATCGAATATATCCTTGTAATATGCACTATCCGTCAATTATGACGATCTTACTTCAGAATTGATCATCACTCCTCATCAGTCCTCACCATTCACCAAACACAAACATTCTACATGTAAAAATAACAAATGGAGCCAATAAGGCGATAATGGATAATACATTACTAAAACAACTTCGACAATCAAACAAAAGATATAAAGTTTACCACCAAAGATAGAAAAATCGATACTAACGAGAGGTTAACGAAAGTTCGAGTTTAGACAAGTGGATAAGTATGATGAACACATATTAAAAGCTTATTACAAAAACCCAAAATCTCAACCGTTTTTTCCACTTCATACATTCTCTCACTACTCCCAAAAAAAAAGCGGCCAAAAACAAAAATTAAAAAAGAAATGGGAAAGAAAAAGAGTGGCAATCCTACTTCTCAGAAGAAATTGCAACTGCCGTCGTCGGCGACACCAGCAACTCAGCCTACTCTTACGGCGGCGGTTTCGGCGGCGATCAAGCAGGAGTGCGACCGCGCGTCGAACGCTTTGCACCGCGGTAACCCAGCCAAAGCTTTGAAGCTGTTGAAGGAGGCGGCGCCGAAGTTCCAGAAGGAGCCGCTATTCCACCGCGAAGCCGCCAGATTTTTCATCCAGGTCGCCGGATACGTCGAAGACCATACTATCAAGCAGCGCCGCCTCAAGACCGCCGCGGAATCCGCCAAGAAAGCGGTGTCGCTGTCTCCGAACTCGGTCGAGTTCGCTTGCTTCTACGCGACGCTTCTTCTCGATGTCGCGAATGAGCCGCAGGATTACGATCAAGTGGCGGTGGAGTGCGAAAAAGCTTTGGCGTTGGAAAACCCTATCGACCCTGCCACGGAGGAAATTGTTAATTGGGACAAAACGGTGTCGTTTACGGCGGAGGCGAAGGCGGCGAGGATTGCGGCGGTGCATTCTACGCTCAAGGATCTGGTGCACAGGACCACCATTGGGAAGCTTTCGTTGTGGTTGAAGGAGTGGACCGGCAAAGGCGGCGGCGATGAGGATAAGCTTAAGCTGGCTCAGATGCGGCGGTCAATGGAGGTCTTTGACTTTTCCGGAACGGCGAGGGTGGCTCCGAAGACGCCTGAGGAGAAGAGGAAGGAGGTTGAGGGTAGGGTTGCTGCTCTTAGGTTGCTCCATCTGACGACTGAGCAGGAAGCTGTTGAGAAGAGTAATCAAGAAGATTCTGGTAGTGGTAGCACTAGTCCGAGAGGATAGATGAGGTATAAACCCTGTTTCCTTGCCTTAGATGTATTTATTTGGCTGTATAATTTTGTGTGTATTTGCTGTGTTTGGTACTATCTGTTGCTGTGGACTTGTTGCGTAATTTAGAAGGTTCTTGAGTTATTTATGTATTTGGTTGTGTCTGAGATAATGCGGAACCGCTGTCGTGTACCGTCTGTTCTGTACTTGTGGCGTAATTTAGAAGAGTCTTCAGATATTGTTATGTGGCATGGGAATTGAATTATTAAGATACTAGTTGTGTTGGAGGCGAGTTTGTGTTATGACTCGAGTTGTGTGCGTGCTGTTGTTGCGTTTGATTTATCGTTTAGAATGTAGATTTGGTTGTGTGTGTCACAATGTTGAATTTGAATTCTGGACCTTGTGTGGCGTAATTTAGAATTCTCGAACCTTTGTTGTTATGATGTTTAATGTTTGCTGAAGGCTAGGTTGTAGTGTACCATCTTGTTGTGGATTGGTGGCTGTGTTGGTGTGTATGTTTACGTGATTGATTTGCTTTGGCGTAATTTAGAATGCTGATGAGATATTTTTATGTGGCATGGGAATTGAATAATTGAGATCCTAGTTATGTTGGAGGCAAGTTTGTTTTAGGACTCGAATTGTGTGCATGCTTTTGTTATGTTTGATTTGTCAGATCATTTGAAATGTAGATAGGCTTTATTTCGGGGCAGTTGATGAGATATGGTTGTGTGTGTGTGTGTCACAATGTTGAATATGAAGAACCTGTTTATTGTTGCAGGGTAAGGTCATTTTGCAACTCCACTAGTCTTTGGAATAAAAAGAGGGTTGCTAAATGTTAAAGTTTTCGATCTTGTTGGCACATTTGGAATAAAGAGAGGGTTGCTTACTGTTAGAGTTTGCGATCTTAGGGGCGCATTTGGAATAAAGAGAGGATTGCTTACTGTTAGAGTTTGCGATCTTTGGGGTGCATTTGGAATAAAGAGAGGGTTGCTAACTGTTAGAGTTTGCGATCTTGGGGGCACATATTGTTGGCTCGTCTTATAAGGATGGAGACCAAGTGTGTGAGATTTGGAGTGAGGCCTTTAGCATTTGGTGAAATAAATCAGCCTCAGAAGTTTTGTGTTTCTTATCGTTATGGGAATAAATTTGATGTCTGCTCACATGAAGCATGTGATTCAAGAGTACCTAGACAGCCTTTTGCTGAGTTTACACTCTTTGATGCCCCAGTCTGTTGATAGTGAGTGGGAAGAGATGCTCATTAGCTGTTCCAGGAAGCCCTTGGATTTGACTGGATGCTTGACGATCTGTCTTATCCTGTGGTGCCTGAATTCGGAGGTTGGGAAAATCATACGGAGTGAATTGATGACTTCTGGAGTGATAAATTTTGCCGAGAGGAAACATGTGAGTCGTCCAGTAGAATAAGAGTTTGGAAGATAATTGCAGTGACGGTCTTGGAAAGTTCGGTATTCAGTATTAAGGATTTTGGGGGGGCCTTTGAAAGTGGAGTTACTCACTCAGTGTTATAAGTATTCTGCTGATGAGACTGGCTATCCTGGGGTTACTATTTGATAATTTTGAGTTGGCGGATCTGTTGGATGTAGTGATAGATTTTCCCGAGAGGAAAAGTGAGTTGTTTCAAATGTAGAAGAGTTTGGAAGATGATTTCAGTGATGGGCTTTGAAAGTTTGGTTTCAGCGTCAAGGTTTGGGAGGGGCCTTTGAAAGTAGAGTTACTCGTGCAGTGGTATAAGTATGCTGCTACTGATGAGACAGGCTGTCCTGGGATTACTATTGATACTTTTAGCGGATCTGTTCGTTGTAGTGAGGCGTGAATTGCTATAAGAAGATGAGCAGGTGCTGCACCTTGGAGGCAAACTCTATGCACACGTTCCTTGTTATGGAGGACTCAAGGTTGTTCTCCTGTGTTTCAGTAATCGGCATCATAATTTCCTGAAACACTGTCATGCATCTCTTGCAAAGGGGGTTTATTCTCTAGCTACCTATATCCTCCAAATACTGATGCTGATGATGAACTCGTGACTCTGCTTTCGCCAGCTTGAAGAATACATACATTGATCAATGCAGTAATTTTCAAAGGTCAAGCCTGCACCCCCGGCCTTGTACTCTTCACAAGTTCATCTGCTAATTCTGATCAGTTTTGCTCCTTGCTGATTCTGCCACTCTCGTCTACAGCTTGATTCGGGTAACACGTTAAATTTTAGCGTAATCTCCTCATTTTCGACTTGGAGATCAATTAGTGTATGTCGCGGTTCTGGCCTTGTGTACTGGAGTACTCCGTATGAATGTATGATACAACTTTCCAAGCATATGAATGAATGCCTACTACTCCGTACTATTCATTTTAATCACTTCTACCATCTTCTGCCCCTTTGTTCGTCTTTTTTTTTCTTTTTTCTTTTTTTTTGTGACATAGAAGTCGTCTTCTTATTGGTTTCTCAATTTATAACCATTGCAATTTCAAATTTCTACATAGGGATGCTACACACTCGTTCTAAATTGTAATATTTCGTGGCTTTGAAACATTGTGGTTCCTTACTTCGGAGATTTGTAGCTTTACAAGAATTACAACAAAGAAGATTTCCTCATGTTGAGATCCGACTTTGGTGATGTTAAACATAATGTTCTCGTAATTATAGTGTGACAAATTGGATTTTTTTAATTCAGATCAACAAATTGAACTTGATGAACCGTAATGACACTTTTAGAAAGGAAATCAAACAAGTATTATCGTGAGTCGGTGAGTATGTAAATTCAAACCGAACTTTTAAAAATCCAAAGGAAGCAGTATTTCTACATAAAAAAAAGTCAAATAGTAGAGCCAAAAAATTATTACATGTGAATACGTGATTTCGAACAAAAAAAACTATACTTTACTACACGAAAAAAATCAATACCCCTTAATCCATGTAACGAAATATCAGGTTTCCTTTCTAATACGAGTGGATAAGTATGAATTAGAAAGGGCACATCTTAAAAACTTATTACAACAACCCAAAATCTCAACCGTTTTCTCGACTTCTTACATTCTCTCACTCCTCCCAAAAAAAGCGGCCCAAAAAAAAAAATGGGAAAGAAAAAGAGTGGCAATCCTACTTCTCAAAAGAAACTGCCGTCGTCGGCGACACCAGCAACTCAGCCGACTCCTACGGCGGCAGTTGCGGCGGCGATCAAGCAGGAGTGCGACCGCGCGTCCAACGCTTTGCACCGCGGTAACCCTGCCAAAGCTCTGAGGCTGTTGAAGGAGGCGGCGCCGAAGTTCCAGAAGGAGGCTCTATTCCACCGCGAAGCCGCCGGTATTATCGTCAGGGTCGCCGGAAATATCGACGATCATACCATTAAGATTCGCCACCTCAAGACCGCCTCGGAATCCCTCAAGAAAGCGTTGGCCCTGTCTCCGAACTCGGTCGAGTTCGCTTGCTTCTACGCGACGCTACTGCTCGATGTCGCGGATGAGCCGCGGGAGTATGACCTAGTGGCGGCGGAGTGTGAAAGAGCTTTGGCGTTGGGAAACCCTACCGACCCTGCCACGGAGGAGTTGGAGAGGGACAATAAGCTGTCGTATACGCCGGAGGCGAAAGCG
Organism: Spergularia azorica; assembly: GCA_038382645.1. Taxonomy (NCBI): domain Eukaryota; kingdom Viridiplantae; phylum Streptophyta; class Magnoliopsida; order Caryophyllales; family Caryophyllaceae; genus Spergularia; species Spergularia azorica. Next base: position 5,681,359 of record JBBYHQ010000009.1, read on the forward strand.
GCGAGGATTGCGGCGGTGCATTCCAAGCTCAAGAGTCTAGTGCAGAGGACCACCATTGCGAAGCTTTCGTTGTGGTTGAAGGATTGGACCATCAAAGGCGGCGGCGATGAGGATAAGCTTAAGCTGGCTCCGATACGGCGGACAGTGGAGGATCCTCTGGAGGTCGAGGACTCATCGGAAATGGCAAGGCGGCTGCCGAAATTGCTTGAGGAGAAGAGGAAGGAGATTGAGGTTAGGGTTGCTGCTGCTAGGTTGATCCAACAGAAGAGTGAGCTGGAAGCTGTTGAGAAGAGTAATCAAGAAGATTCTGGTGAAAAAGCTTCTTGTAGTGCGCGGAGACAGTTTTCGGTTTTCGGCGCAACGCCGCCATTTCCGAGAGGATAGATGAGGTATAAACCCTGTTTCCTAGCCTTAGGTCATTAGGTGTATGTATTTGTATGGAATTGGTATAATTTTGTGTGTATTTGCTGTGTTTGGTACCATCTGTTATTGTGGACTTGTGGCGTAATTAAGAAGGTTCTTGAGATATTTGTATGTTTTTGGATGTGGTTTGATATAATGCGGAACCGCTGTGGTGTACCATCTGTTCTGCACTGGTGGCGTAAATAAGAAGAGTCTTGAGATATATTTGTGTGGTATGGGAATTGAATTGTTATAAGGTACTAGTTGTGTTGGAGGCGGGTTTGTGTTAGAACTCGAATTGTGTGCGTTTGATTTATCTTTTAAAATGTAGATATGGTTGTGTGTGTCACAATCTTGAATTTGAATTGTGGACTTGTGTGGCGTAATTTATAATTCTCATGAAGTCATGAGATATTTGTATGTATTTGGTTGTGTTTGATACAATTTTGTGCATATTTCCTGTGCTTTGATATAGTTTTGTGTATATTTGCTGTCGTTTGATGTAACTCGGAACCTTTGTAGTTATGACGTTTAATGTTTGCCGGAGGGTAGGTTGTATTGTACCATCTTGTTGTGGGTTATGGTTGTGTTGGTGTGTATGTTTACGTGATTGACTTGCTTTGGCGTAACTTAGAATGCTCATTAGATATTGTTATAAGGCATGGGAATTGAATAATCGAGATCCTAGTTATGTTGGAGGCGAGGTTGAATTGTTTTAGGACTCGAATTGTGTTCGTGCTTTTGTTATGTTTGATTTGTCATTTGAAATGTAGATAGGTGTTACAGTAGATGTGATTTCTACTGTAATTACAAGTTCTGAAATCGAACAACAATGGAATCTTCAAAGAGAAGATTCAAGAAGAATGAAGTAAAGAAGAAGAGAAGGAAGTAGGAGAAAGCTTGAAGAAGAAGATAGAAATTTGAGGAGAGAATTCAAGAGGAAATTGTATGATCATTATTATTTTTG
>JBBYHQ010000009.1:5713189-5748474 GCA_038382645.1 Spergularia azorica
TCTACAAAAAAAATTTAATAAGGTGGTTCCCCAAAAAATGATGAAAGTTGGGGGTGGTTTCCCACAAATTTTCCTAAATTAATTAATAACTACTTCTACTAAAAATTAGCCACTAATTTTATTTTCGGCGTAGTCGGTATTCATTAGGTTGGATGCATCGGATGTGATAGGAGGAAGAGATGTATTATGTTTGCGTTTGATTTTGGTAGTTTTGATTGTGTTGATGTAGAAATTGTCGTAAAAGATATTGAAAACTAAAGAACAATTTAGGGGGTTTAGAAAAAAAAAGTGAATAGAGCCATAGAGGAAGACACTAAATAGAAGGGTGTTGATCATGATCTACTGTGGAGTTAATTTATTATGTTACTTTGCGGTACTTGTCGAGTACCTTAGAATTTAAGCACCTAGCTTAGACATTTTTCTTTGCTTGCTGGCTAGGATGCTTGAAAGTGCTCATAAAGTGCTCAATTTTGTGCGGATTTTGCTTTACTTGTTTGGCTAATTGTTGAGAATGGGTTATCTTTCGTTTTTTAAGAAACTGGCGCAAAAGATGTTTGTATTTAGGTGCGTAAACAATTACGCTTGTTTCAACTTATTGGTGACTCGGTAGATCATGTAAACTATAGTGTTCGCGTGATGTTCTTACTTTTAACTGGTATATAGATTCCAACATATTCTACAACTAGTTTAAACGTGTTACTAGCTTCTATCACATTGAACAAAATATCCAAAGGCATCCCTTTAAATGTGTTACTAGGCTGTAACATGTTTGCAAAAAATGTTTTTAGTATTAATCTTTGTACAAAAAAGTTGAATATGCAAAGTAAAGATCACTGCTAAATTGCAAGTTCTGACAACCTAAACTTCACAATTACTCCTTTGTTCCTTTAACGTTTTGTTTGAATTTCTCTCATATATTCAAAACAAACGTTGACAATCCAAAAAAACGGATGGAGCATATTAGTACAAGCTGCTTTCCTTCTCTATATGCAAACAGGAGGCTTTAATGTAGAAGTGGTTGAATGACATCCATGTTTCTGAGCTGCCTGTACAGACCAGATTTACAGTTCAGCTCTCAGATTCTGATGTAGACAAACATATAACAACCCTTATAAAACATGAACTTGTTTATGGAACTTTCAACTCGACGCCAAAATCATGATACAGATGTGCTGTTGCAGAGTTCTTACCTCAATGATGAGCCAGAAGAAACCACACAGTTCTAGACAAGTTCTCCTCTGGAACAACATTTCATGCCTAAGAAGTGCTAATGTGCAAAAGAGTGAAAAAGGCCTATGTAAGCCGAAAACTGAGTTGAGGAATACGAGGACCTGCAGCATGGAATAGGATCAGCCTATGAGAAAATGCGACTGTATATAGAAGGCTGATGACAGCTTTTTTCGCAAATCATTAAACAATTTCACTCAGAATCTGATTGTAATGGAGACTAGAATTACCATTTAGAAACATTAGGATGATACAGCAACTGCAGCAGGCTCCACCGGCAAAGTATCTTTGTTGTGCCGAAGCTCCTGGAGATTCTGAGCTATATCTGTCAAAAGCTTACTTCCTTGGACATTGTCCTTCTGAAGCGTCATAAGAGCGTGCTTCAGGAATCTACTGTCCTCTTCGAGGGCTCTCATCTTCAACCTCAAGTCAGTAACTTCCTTCGCTATCATCTTATCATCTCCTTCTGCAACCAAATTTTAATCTTAGTACCACACTAAAATCATCTACATAGCCACAGGAACAGCAAGATTGCGAGTTAATTTACCTGCTTCATTATTACCAGATACATCTGCCTGATGATCTGCTGCACTATGAACAACCCTAGACTCCAAATTTCTTAGCTGACTCAACAGATAAGTTCTCTCTTGCTCTAAGCTAATCAAAGATGACTGATCACCTTCATTGTGATCATCTTCATTGTCATCATCGCTCTTACTGCTCTTATCAGAAGTATGATCATTCACTTCCATCTCTGTATCAGTAGCAACGATGCTGAAAAGCGGGCTGCCATGCTCAGTAATAGACGAAAAAGACTGAGACTTTTCAAGGTGATCGCCCCTTGTAACCTCAGGGGAACCATATCTATCTCTGTAAAGATCTAATTCAGACTCCAAGTCCTTAATTTCATCCTCGCTTTTCGCGAGAAATTCCTTCAGCATCTGTATAGCCTCTTGATCATACTGCGCCTGTTCTTCCATCATTCTCTGATACTGTAACTGCTCCATTTGACATGCGGCCTTATCTGCCTGTAGCCTAGTAATCATAGCCATCGCGTTGTTTGCAGCCACAGCAGATGCGCTTCTCTCTTCATCCAACTCCATGTAAAGTGCTATCAAAGACTTCTTATCCAAACGGACTTTATTCTTTAACCGGTTCAACAGAGCCTCAGCATTAGTCTCACTTCCTGCAATTGCATCTACAGGATCTGAGGCCAGTTCTACTCTATCCAGGAGTGACTTCCGAGGCATCCTGTTCGCCCACCTTGGGCTTGAAGCAGCCGAGTCTGAAATGCCGAAGAATCTGTTTCCCCTAGAAAATGTTGGAGTTCTGCCAAGATCATCAAAGCTAAAATCTTCAGGTTGTTCTGCTGCTGATGGCATCATCGTTCCACCTCTTGTTTCTTCCTTTCTCGCTGTAAGAAACAAAAACGTATGCTATACGATTAATTAAGAGAAGCAGAAATCATGACAGTGCTAAAACTTGGGCCCCAGTGTACTAATCTTAATCAATGGTATAAAAAAATACGGTTTTAACTATATGCTCAATGATTTGCTGACAAGGTAATATTCGGAGATAAAAATTATTTGCGTACCTGAAGGGGTAATTACCGCGTTCCCTTTATCCTCGTCCTGTAAAGGGTTGTTACTCTCGGCCATCTTAAGCTCCGAACATCTTATATGAGACAATTCTAAGGTAGCCCGGGACTCATCTGCCCTCCACGATGCAAAAGGAGAGCAAGGAGAGGAGGCGGGAGCCTGCTGAGAAAGCCTACTAGGAACACTAGTAAACGTGGAGTTGCTCTTCTGATAACCCGAAGATTTAACCTTCATAGGCTCCCCACAACATGAGCACAAGACCACATTCGCGGCCTTCTCTCCAACAGACGCTCCCTGATCAACCTTACCGAAAGGTTGCAGCTTAAGCCTAGCCCTCATTTCATCATCAAACAAACCAAGATCTTTATTTATAGCTCCATTGTTGAACGACGATTTGTAAGGTTCGATACAATCAGATTTATTATCCGTGGCAAAGGAAAGAAGACAACCTTCACACATTCTTCTAATGTCAGATAGTTTCCTATGAACATGACAATATGCCAATGATGACAAGTCCCTCTTGTGACCTTCACATATGGACTCATTGTAACAATACCGCGATTTGTTACGTGTTAGGATGTGATCAATCCTCGTACATAGCACGCATGGCGCCCTTAAATCGAAAAAATCTGCAAATTCACTCGAGAAGAAGGCTAATAAACCATCTAGGAAGAGCAAGGCTATGAGGGTCCATTCTAGTATAGCATAGATTACAAAATGTGGGAATTTTCCGAGTTCTTGTTCGACAAATAGCCTGAATGCACGTCCCGGCATAGACATCTTTCAGGCTACCAAAACAAAGATCACACACACTATTTTTCTCAAATTTGTTGGCTAATCATTCACAAAATGTTGGAATTAATCAATGTGCTTAAGTTTGTATGATGTCGAATTCAAAATTAAAGATTTTATACGAGATTCCGAATTTTTTATGGATGTAGAATGAAGATGAAATGGATAGATTACAATTGATGATTTTAAGAGCAAGGGAAAAGGGTGGAGATTAGATCATGATCTTGGTAAGAAATTGAAGGAAACTACCAAAATCATGATCTAGTTCTCTCTCTTGGGTGTAAAAGAAATAGAGTGGGAAAAAAAATCATGAGGGTTAATGTTAATTTTATGAATTGAGAGGTATTTTTTTTTCTTTGGGAAAAAATTGAGTTATTTATTTTTGGCTATTAATAGAAGTTGTGTTTGATTTGTCACGAGAAAATGTAGGTTTGTGGGCGGATACATTTTCACCTAAGATAACGATCGATCATGTTGTTTGTCAAGAGACTCAAGAATTCAGATTGCAGTTTATAGAGTACTTTACTAATGACATTCTTTTTTGTTTCTACCATATTAAAAATAAATAAAAATTAGCGATGACGCTCCTGACAGTAGTAGGGGTATAGATGAAAGTGGCTGGGGATGATCATCCTAAGCAAAAAAAAGTCCGCGAATCAACTCATTTTTTTTTTTGGTGGTGAGAATCAACTCATTCAATCTACTACATACTCCACATCTCAAGAACAATTGACAATTTTGGATATGCATAACTTTTTCACACTCCTAACTTCCTAAGACATAATTTGTACAGCCCTAATGAAATCTAATTCTAAAGTATCTTTTTTAGAACCGCAAGTCTTCTTAAACAAAACATTAAGCCATCTAGCGGCGCGCTATCATCTTGCTTTAAAAATTGACAGAGGGTTCTATCTATTCTTCCTATTAGTTACGGAGTATTATATAGACAACCCTAAAAAAAAAAAGTAATATAGACGACATAAAAAAAACAATAAAAAAAAATTGCGAGGTAGAGACTAAGCTGAAATACACTCTTTCACTATAAGCTGGATGACTTAAAAAGTATAGTTCGAAAGAACATTACAGGTTACACAGAATTCATCTGCTCGTTGTCAGCAAACACACTTTTCCTCTTCTTCCTTTTTTTCTCCGTTTTTGGGAACTGTTCATCAGCGAGGACATTTGTGGACATATATGGTGACACGAATCCTTTCACCTGAGCATCACAGAATAGGAGTCAGTTTTCGTAATCAACGTAAAATCTTCCAGGATCCACTCTATGCAAGTATGCTAAACGAAAGGTAATCTCCAGATATGTGAGTTCAAATGGGCTTACTGACAACGGAAACTGAAGAAGAAGGCCATAGAAACACAACGAAGAACAAATAGACGAATAGTTACAGACTAGGGACAGGGAAGAGAATAAGTTTAAATACCTGCAGCAAACTAACAGGTATCTGAATTAATCCTTGTAGAATAAGATCTACACTTGCGAGGATACTTTGTGGAACAGGTGTGATCACGTACAGCAGATTCTTTGATATATCGATGCCTCTAACGATGCCTGGTCCACAGAGTAATGTAAGAAAATCTATAATAACTTCATTCAAAATGCTTAAAAGCAAACAGATCAATCACTCCATTTCAGCAACTTCATATTTGAAGGAATGGAGGAAGCCCTATTTTCAGCTATTGTGCATGCCAAATCTAGAGACCTTGATGTAGAGCAATATTTTTATGCTTCACAGGGTGGGGCTAAGAACAAGCGCACACAATCCTCACTCCTCAGAGATCAACGTTCGGGTCAGACACAGCTTAAGATAATACCCGTGTGACTCAGCAAGAGTGCGAAGTACAGTCAACAGACAGTTTTGCGTAACTTTTTCTAAGATTCAGAAGGAGGATTCCCTAGACACTCAAATAATGAAACAGGCCACAGAGGCAACTTTCAGCCTCAGGTTCATGAGATAAGATGGGCAATACACACAAACAGCCACCTTTCTCAGTCAAACGATTGGCGTGGGCTTGCTGGTTGAACTCTAACCAAGTTCCTCCTTTCAGGCTATGTACTCATGTGTTTCACCCCCAGGAAAGTCTACGGATGTACAAGCTAAACACAGTCTAACAATTCTACCCCAAAGATTTAATAACATAGAAAGGCAGAGAGCATGGGAGACGACAAAGTGCTGGAACAGTAATCAAGAACCAGGTCCCAGCACTCAGCAGAAGTGGGGCTTGGAAGTTCTTTTATTGTGCATGCAACTCTATTGACAAGACGCACGTTAAAAAGGTTATGGTCAAATGGTTTTTCCTAGCTGTAGATCTAGCTAGATTGCGCAAGAATACAAGTCATACTAAGTGAAAAGACTCCATGGGTGCCTGAAATTCAATCCGAAAACTACATTCATGTTGACGCATACAAAAGACTACAACCTAAAATCCTAAAACCAGAATAGTAATTTATTTGGCATCATACAACTATGTGTTTCTCAATGACAAATAAAATTAGATTAAAATAAAACCCAAAGAAAATACAACACAAGTAAGACTATTTTTGGGCAAAACAGTTATAACTTTCGATGTTAAAAGTGATGACATACCAAGGCCAACACAGACAGGAAAGGATTGAGGATCTCCAGTGCTAGCAGCCAAGCCAATCATAGTGGCATTCAAACTATAGTAGACTTCGGTAATTGGGACCTAAAATTGATGTAAAATGAATAATTTAATTTTATCATGGAAAAATAAATGATAAACAGCCATCAAGAATTACATTAATGTCAAACATGAGCTCCAAGAGCAACCTCGCTGTTGACTTTCAGAACTATGATATGTTAACTGAAGCGAGTTTTTACAATTATCAAAACTCACCTTGCAATGTAGGTGCCTAATTGTGATACGAGATATAGGGACTTGGTAAGGAGTATGAGAGGCTAGAGCGCGTGCAAGTTTTTTTTGGTCATCGCCTGGGAAGCACTGCATAAAGTAAGCCCTCAGTCGTAGATCACGAATAAGATTTGCTCTTTTCTGAAAGGATTTCCTGTGAGACAGTAAAGACACTTCTTGAGAAACAAACGACATTTTTAGGTCAGCGAAGCAGAAACGAGCTGACATATACAGTCCTCAACAATAAAACAAGTTATTAAATGTCGTAACAATTGAGTTCTATTATTAGCCAACTTCGCAACTAGACAGAACAAGCAATGATCATTGCACGCGACTATACATTTTTAGAAGAACGACTTCCCCGAAAAGTTAAATGAAGAAAAAAAATTTGTTCATACATGTGGGGAGAAAAGAAATGAAGAGGTAGTCCTAAGTTCTCCATATCAGAGGAAACTGATACACTCTCCTGAATGTAAAGGGACAGCAGAATGTGATTGAATAATGTTAATTTAGAAAGGAAAAAAATAAAAACAAATTAATAAACTGCAATGTGCCGAGGCTTCGAAAAAATGCTCACTCCTTTCTTCAACCACAGGTGTTCCAGCCAACAAAAACTCTAAAGAGAATAAAATTCCTCACTCAAGTCAAACAACAAAGAGTAACGACCAGTTTCGCAAAATAATCACAAGCTCAAGATACGTTGTTACCAAGGAACAAAGAAAGCTTCAATCTAAAGTATGCTTATTATATCACGAGCATAGATAACTAGCATGTGAGAACTTGACATATATTTATGAAGGATAGGTACTTACCTTCCGCCACAAACCTTGCTAGCTGAAGTTATCTCCAATAAGTTTACAGGAACAGCATCACCAACATCTGACCAAAACTGACCACCTGGTAGGTTCATATCCTCATCTGATATGCTTCGTACTTTTGGACTACTATCTTCAGAAGAAAACCCTATCTTAACAACATGTGTAGGAGCAATATGTCTCAACATATCCACCAATAATTCATAACCAACACCTGTCAAAATAGTAATAAAAGCTATAAGGTTTGGTATACGCCCAAGACGGCAATGCTAATAAGATCCACGTAAAGGGTTTCAAGTGTGGTATACCTTTCACCCAACCACATGTGTTAACTATAAGAGGCACATCAACAGAAATTTTATTCTTCCTTGAAGAGCACTGGTGTTCTCTTTTGTAATAATCATGCAGTGCAAACACACAATTCAAGTATCCTTCAGGGTCCCTCTTAGGTGAAACATCTCCAAAGAAATGAAATCTGTTGTAATGAAAACAAAATTAAAGTGAAAAAACTATGTCATACTTGAATAGGATCACAAAACCTAAAAAATTAGTAAGACCACAATCTCTCAAATGCGGTGAGATAGAATAATTAAAAAAGATCCACTGAGAATAGCAGGCAATCAGTACATATTCTACATAGCCAGTTCACAAGGACCTGGAAACTGGAATGACTATACACAAAGATAAGTAAACAGCAAAAGCTCTCCTGCAACATGTTGTTCAAGTGGAAGTATGACACAAAAGAATTTAAATAATTTGGAAGATCATGGAGACAACATAGTATCTAGTTTCCAGAGGATCAATGACTTACATGTGAAGTTAGTTGTAACTACAGTAGCTCTTCTTTGCATCTAGTTGGGACATGGACAGGACCATGGGCCACTGTGAAGACACCGCGTGCGCCGGGGTGGGGGGGGATTTCAAGTTTCACGTGGTTAGACGTGATCCAATTAAATCCCTCTTCCTCAAAAGCAAATGTTCATTATTTTCAATTCTTTCACAACTCCCTGTCTCCCTACGTTCCCCTTTAAACACCCCTATTGCATTTGCGCATAAAGAGGGAGTAGAATTTTGTAGTTGTTGGGTGGTAAAAGTAGGAGAGAGTGTGTTAAAAACTTACCCCATTGACTCATTGAGGGTAGGGTGTTTAATGGGAGACACCCCGATTTGGAAAGCAGGGTGTTTGATGGGAGGCGGAGGGAGTAGTCCCTTTGTATACCATGAGACTAAGTCATATAGAAATTAACCGTTTCAACATCTCAGACATTCAAATCCAAACACTTTGTATACAATCTAATATAAACACGTAATCCAACTCAAAAACAGCTTATACGGAGTACTTTGTATAGCCTTCCTTTTATCCCATATAATAGGTCTTCTATTTGAGATGACTTCTATTACTCTTCCACAATTATGCGGGCAAGCAAGTGATTAAGAGACAATCTCAAGGATACCATTTGCTCGTATCTACAATTACAAAATTTTGATAAGGGCTGGGGGAGGGCGAGCAGTCAAAGACAACCCGCATCCTGGAATGTTAGATATAAATAGAGATTTTAAAAGTTCAAAAGGCAAAACAAATAATGAAATATCCATACTCAACAACAAAAAGTGGCAAACACAGAATCTTGTAAGACAGGTTTATATATAATGTGCTGAAGAAATCCTAAGACTCCAATGTTACGTTTCAAGCTTAGACCAACAAATACATGATAAATTGAATCACAACATAGAGCCATAACTTTAAAAGTTTACAAGCTAAGTGCTTACATAAACAAGCCACAAAGATCTATACCTTTCAGGAATTTTCAGGTCCGGGATAGTATAGTCTGCAAGAAAACGAGTGAAACTAATTAGAAGCAGAGGACACTGATAATCTACCACACCAGAGATGATCAAATACTAATAAAATGTATCTCATGTGAAGGCATATAAATAGCAAAAGAACGGTATGATCCTTCAATAAAGTACCTGGATTTGCCTTGTCAACTATAGTAAGAGATAGACCTCCAGGGGGAGTGAATTCTGGCTGCCCTACATCTGTATCCAAATAAGCAACTCGTCCGTACCTGCCAGCCAAATCAATTATTATCATATATCATCACTAATGGATGCTTACACTTCAAAGTTGAATTGTTTCCGGTTCTTCCCCAGGTAGAAGCAAAGATAGCACAAATTTATAAACTCACAAGCCCTCAAATATTCAGGAACCATTTTTTCTTCAAGCCCCTTTTGAAGAAAGACAAGTCTGACAAACATTATACCGCGCTAAGCAGAAGACAAACGTGTGTTTGGTTATGAATTATGATGGATTAGCTAGCACCCTTAAACTCGAAGCAGCAAACAAATTGCACCATTGGCAAATAAACAATGTCGAAAGCAATACATTCGCGGATAAACTGAACCCATGAAGCATTTCAATCAGCAACACATTGACAATGAAATTTAGTAGTTAGCCTTAACCATCTGCAAATATTTTAAAGGTGAATTTTTGCAAATACAAAGGCATATGGTATATGATAGAATCAGCCTGAAGCATGTCAGCTACAACAACAAACATCTTTACCCCAACGCCTTCAAGACTCCCACCATAAGGCGGGGTAAGGGGGGTCGGATGTACGCAAGCCTTGCCCATTATGAAACATAGATAGATTGCGCACGGATGACCCAAAATGAAAATTGCTACCAGAATCGCACCGACTAACTGCTACTTCACACTATAAGAAGCACACACTTTTATTTAGGCCATGTCAGCTACAAATACTGTACAAAAAAAACATAATATTGAGAAATCAAACATCAATAAACAACAAAATTAGCACATAATTCCAATTTCACAAAAGAACCCAGATAAATTAGAGAGGAAAGAAACGAAATTGATGAATACCCACAAGAAAATATGCGCCAAATAACACAACAAAACTAAATAAAAAAATGTAGAAATAGAGATTATGACCTGAGAAGTAGCGTGTTGAGCAAGAGACGAGAAAAGGTGGATTTGCCACAGTTTCTAGGGCCACAAATTACAGTAATGGGAGGAGAGAGAGTGATGGAATCATGATGGACTATAGTATTTGCAGCATTCGACAATTTGCAGCATTCGACAATTCTTCTGTGATTTCTATCTTTCTTGTTCCAGTTTTTGCAGCTGATGCAAGCGCTGCTATTTCTTTCTCTGCCATCTCACTGTATTTTTTGCGGCTGTTGAGATGGCTTACCCACCAAAGCCGGTGGCTTTTGCGGCGGCGGTGGTGGTGGTGGGGAGCAGGGATTTACAGGGATGGCGGAGGAGAGGCTCGGGTTAGGATTTTAGAGGGGTTTAGGGAAAAGGACCAAAGGAGAGGGTTGAACTTTTGGGTGAGTCAATCCCAGCTCTTTGGGTTCGGTTCGGGTTTAATGAATTCGGCTTATCGCTTATCGGTGTACACGCTGGTTGAGTTCGGTCTAGTTTTCTTAATGTAAGTAGTTCAACTTAATGGTGGTTAATTGGTTAAACATTGACTTTGATTCATTTTGGCGTAGGGTATAAAGTGCTCGGGGTTTTGGAAATTGTCGGTTTAAGAAAACTGGAATAATCGATTACTGAATGTTAATATATAAAAAAAGTCACGATTCATATGAGAAGGTTAGTCATTTATTTGTATGAAGTATCAGTTTATCTAAATCACTAAATCAAGTTTATAATGTTTGCACTATGCATCATTGACCACTAGCATGTAAGATTATCAGATCATATAAGAATTAATAGTTACATCTCGTTGTTGGTCTCCCCTCAGTTAGACCTTGTGGTCAATGACGCGACCATCCAACCACAATCTACCTTTGATTATTCTTTCCTGGCACAATCATCAAAGGTTCGTGGCGTAAAGCCAACGAGCTAACCAATCTTCATTTCAAATAAAATCAGAGTATATATCACGTAGATAAGGAAAAAGATTACGAGTTCAATGTACTAGTTGATATATACGAGTTTCATAAGATGGTTGTCAACCATAAGAGTATTGTCATAGTGTCCTCATAAGAAATGAAGAGCTTAAAACCCCTTTACAATCAATCAACCTAATTCTATATCCAAGTCTATCACAACACCATCCACATCCAATAGCGAAATTATTCAAGTCTCACCTACGGGTGAAAACGAGTCGAGCTAAGCGACCTTAGCTAACCTGGGCACAAGCTTGACAATTCCAAAGCCAAATCGAGCTCGATCTCAATCCGAGCTCTCACTAGTTGAGTTTTAATCAAGTTTTGATCGATCTCGAACTTCTCACAAGCAAGCTCAACTCATTATCACCCGGAGTCTCGCCACCTCAACTACAACTATAATCAAACAACCATTATACACACTTTTGCCATCTCATTCCAATCCACACTTTCAATGATTGTATTGATCACACCACACTATTCCCCCAATTCTTAAGCGCCAAAATACTCCAATAAAAAAATAAAACCTTAGGATAGAAAAAAAAAAAAAGTAAAATCAAAATTCATCCCCAAATCAATTAGCCCAGACTTTGAAATCAAACGACAACAAAAAAAACCCTTAATTTTCTCTCTCCTCTCGTTGTCTTCTTCAACACACTTTCAAGTCACTGTACCATTCGATTTTGTTCCTTTTTACGAGGAGAGAGAGAGAAATCGCCAAAAAAATGGCAGATATGGAGTTACAGAACACAGTGAAAGAGGCGCTACAAGCTCTTTATCATCATCCAGACGACGCCGTTCGTATGCAAGCTGATCGTTGGCTCCAAGATTTCCAGAAAACTCTCGATGCTTGGCAGGTTTTTATTTTTGATCTTTATTCTATAATAATAATAATTTTGTTTATTATATTTTGAGCATTTTGATTTTGTCTGTTTGAATAATTTTGATCGAAGTTTGAATTTTGATTATTGTATTTTTAAATTTGTTAGCTTTGATTGTTGTTGTGTATGCGCAATTAGGTTAATTGATTGAATGTTGTTACTAGGTTTAGATTGGGCGTAATCCGTAATGTGTGTTTATTTGTTTAGTTTTCGGAGTTGGTTTAGTTTTTCGAATTGTCGAAAATTGGAGTGTTTGAGCTTCTTCACTCGTTGGCGGAGTTCGGAGGTTTAGGAATTCGGTCAATTGTAGTGTGAGGTTTGTGTTATTGAAGTTGAATATCGAGTAATTGTTGTACGAGGCGTGATGTAGAATGTGAGTTTTCGGGGAATTGGCTTGGTTATATTCTCGTAATTTAATGTTTGTTTACTTCCTTCTGCATCGTTGCTCTCTACGTTGTATTCATTGTTGCAAACCGTGGGGTTAATTAGTTTTGTGGGGTAAGGTGAAACTTACTTGAGGTGCTGTTAGTGAGTATTACCTCAGGTTGTGACAAGTATATAGGGTGGAATTTGGCGCGATTGTTTGACTCAGGTAGTAATGTGGGGAGTTAAAATGGTTTTTACGATTGAAAATGTCAATCATCGTATCTTGTGTATGATAAAGTTGGATGTTTCTGTGGGGCATTAATTCCCGTTGCCTCCTAAAAAGAAGAATGACATTGTTGAAGCTCTTGTTAAGTTGTTATTAGTGACAGATGTGGGATACTGCATTTTTGGTGGCTTTATAGGTTCTTCATTAGTTCATTTGGTCTTATCCTCTTGGTCAAATATTAATCCGCATCATTTATGCATACTGAGGATATTTCTTTGTATTTATCAGCGAGAAAAAACGATCACAATGCCTCCTGCGCGAGGCTGTGTAAAAGTAAGCGGTGTTGTCAATTGTGTGCAGTGGAGAGGCTTTCTTGTTAACCCTTTACTGTTTTCGTAAACCATTCTAAACTACACTTGCAAGGACTTTCAGCAGTTCTTGTTTAAAGTATGACAGGCAGTTCGAATTATGTAGCCTTATTAGTGTGGTTGCAACTCTTCCAGCCTTTTTTTAAAATGATTGGCTGCTTCGGAGAAAGGGTGCTATTTGTCCTATTATTTTTTTGTAAGAAGCTGATTATATGGTTCTAAAACACCCCCACGTGCTGTGTGCTACATCTTAGGCAAAATGTCTTTTATTTTTTTGCCAGAGACTGAAGTTTATGTTTGCTGTAGGTTGCAGACAACCTGCTTCATGATCCAACTAGCAATATGGAAACGTTAATATTCTGTTCACAAACTTTAAGAAGCAAGGTATTTTAAAGAAGTTTCTACCTCGTTTTTTCAAGACATTCTCTTATATGTGTGAAGACATTATTTTTTTCTGCAATCACATAGGTACAACGGGATTTCGAAGAGCTTCCTTCCGAAGCTTTCCGTCCATTACGAGATTCTTTGAATGTAAGTTACTCTATGCACTTTGCTGTGTTCAACATTTTCATTGCTCACATATGACAAGTCATGTTAGCCGGCCCCAAATCGTTTTGAGACTAAGGCTTTGTTGTTATTGTCTTTTAAATTCACCAAATATTGTTGGGTTTTCTTGAATTGCCGTGCTGTGTTTTTGTTCACACGCCAACACGCATTCATTTTTGTTTCTTATTTACAAGTCTATTCATTGGTCAAAGGGCAAACACCATTCTCAAGTCCCTTTTTTCCTCCTCCTTTTATGGAAATAGTATTTGGATACAATTTTCGGACGTGGTGCATATGTTGAAGTGATTTTTACAATATGCACTCATGTCTGCTTCAAACTGTTAACTTATGTGCATATGTTGAAGTTTGGGTAATTGTAAAAGAAAACATTTGGTATGCAGTATGCTCGCTAACATAGATATTTAGTGTTGCAGAAGTTTTATAGAAAGAAACTGTTTGGAGACTGGGTAACTGTGTGAAAACATTATTGTAGGCCGCTTACTGAAGGGGGCTTGGGTTGGGTTGGCTAGTCTCGAGAAATGTTTCTCGAGTAGGTAAGTGGTTGTGGAGATTCCCTGATGATGCATTTTAGCACCATGTTATTAAGAGTAAATATGGTCTACATGAGATTGGTTGGGATAAACAACTTGTATCGAGTGTAACCCACCAATTTCGGTGGAAGTTTGTGTCTCAAGTGTCTTCGACCTTCCTGCTTCTTGTCAATTACAAACTTGGTAATGGGAGACTAATCAGGTTGTGGGAAAATGTTGGATTGCGACTGATTCGCTTGCAAGTTCATCTCCACAAACCCACCAATTATTGGATTTGCATAATGCAACAACTGCATCGTTCTACTATAGTTTGGGGAACTTATGGGATCTTCATTTGCATAGAATTCGTCATGAATGGGAGATAGAGAAGCTTTCTGGTCTATTGTCTTTATTGGACTCGATTCATGTCTCTAATGAGGAAGATTCTAGGGTGTGGACTACTTGCCGGACAGGGACATTTTCTTGTAAGTCATTCCTTAATCGGATCAACCTGACATGTATGTATCGCTCTCCTAACATGTGCGTTCTATGTCGACATAACAATGAGACGTTTGGAGATTTATTCTACATTGTGCGTTTGCTCAGCATTTATAAAACTGTCTCTATGGTGTGAGAGCAGTGGGTATTCCCTAAAGTAGTTGTGGAGCACTTGCAAATCCACTATGCTCGACTAGGGAGTCAAAAGGATCATAAGACTCTATGGAGGTGTGACTTTATGGCAGTCTTTAGTGCCTTGGCTGGAGGAATTCCCGCATTTTTCAAGGAGTTTCCCACCCTCTTTTTTATGTCTTTGGGTTTCATATTGACTCACTAAATGTTCTTAGTCTGAGGCTCATTTGACAGTCTTTAGTCAAGGGTCCTGTCTCCCAATATATATTTACATCCCTTTCTTCCTTGATTGTAGTGGTGCATAATTTGTACCCTTTTCGTCACCGTGTTACTGAAAAATATGTAAAAGTTAAATTAGTTTAATAGATTACCTTTTGTAAATCAAATATAAATCTGTTTACTTTTTAAGATAGAGAAAACCTGACATTAAGTTGAATGAAAAGCTTGTGTTTACATTTGGAGGAATGTTTTTGGAATCCCCTTGAAAAAATATCCGCCCCCCCCCCCAAAAAAAATAAAATAAAATAAAAATAAAATATAAGTTGCACACTAATTAAACTAAGAGCTGTTTAAGAGTGTGAGATAACATATAAGTAGTGAACCTTGTACTATGGGTGAATTCCCATGAGACTCATATCCTGAGGCGGCCAGTATTTATTCAGACTTCATTGATGCTAGGCTGTGCATTTCTGTATTTTAACTTTTCTATTCAATACACAGCTAATTATATGTTTGTCATTTATATGTGCTTGCGTACCTTTAGACCCAGTGCCAAATTCATCCCTGTTTAATAAGGAGTTCGTCTCTGAATCGCTTTCTCTAATTTCTTATATTATCAGATATATATATACATGTTCCCAATGAATTTAGCGGGTTTGGGTGCTAATAAAGAGAAGATTTTGCTTTGTAGTTGTGCCATGTTCTATTTTCTGTTGCAAAGGAAGTAGGCGAGCAATGAGGAATCCTTGTTCACGGATTCACATCCTGGGAGCAGCCCTTGTCCAAATAATATGACAAAAGCCTGCCCCCTTGTAGTGAGACACTTCCCGGACCCTCGCCTTGAGGGGACGCCAATGTGCATCAGGCTGCCCTTTAATGAGGAATCCTTGTTGTTACTTGCTTCTTTTTTTCTATAAGTGGAATTTTTTTTTCTAAAAAGACAAAATCAAATACTTCAATGGGGGGTTTTCATATGTAAGTTAATATTTTATGATGTCTGTCATGTATTGCAGAGCCTGCTAAATAAATTTCACCGTGGAACTCCGAAAGTTAGAACACAGGTATTGTTTGAATATTTGAATATCTTCTGGGATTCAGAAATAGCCTTGGCCATCTTTCCCTAATTGACATTATATTTATGCTTACGCGGACTTGCAGATTAGTCTTGCAGTAGCTGCGTTGGCTGTTCATGTTTCTGTACAAGATTGGGGAGACGGAGGAATCATGACTTGGCTTAAAAACGAGATGAACTTGCATCCAGAATGCATGCCAAGTTTTCTAGAGCTGTTAAAGGTTCTTCCTGAGGTATGTAGATTATTAAGCGTGTGTTATTTTGCTTCCGCTAAATCTTTGCTGGTTCAGGTGCCTGAGGGCAGAATGTTTACTATGGAAGCTGTCATCTGATATACTTTGAACATGCTGTGCTGCCTTCTAATCTGGTTAAACTGTTTCATGTCCGTTTATATGGACATCTCATATTTTAAAAGCTAATCAGTTCTTACTATATAGTGGACCTTAATATCTTTTGCCTATGGAAGGATGGTTAGTGCATTGTTTCTGCACTGGTCGTTTAAAGAATCCTTGTGGCATCACTTATCTCTGAAGGATAACCGGATTGGACTTCCTTTTGGTTGAAGAGTCTTTCGCCCGTATTGTTGCATGAAGAACATTGTTAGAAAGCTTTATTATTAATTCTATGGTTATATATATAAAGTAGTTTTTCGTTTACCTAAGATTAAAGATAAACAGGAAGTAATTGCACGGAGAAGTAGTCTGCCTACAGAAATTGATGGAAATTGCTAGCACCCAATCATGCTCTAGAGGACAGATATATTTCATCTTTGCTGAGCTTACCAAATATGCTGTTTTATGCATAAACTGTTTTGGAA
This sequence comes from Spergularia azorica, assembly GCA_038382645.1. Taxonomy (NCBI): domain Eukaryota; kingdom Viridiplantae; phylum Streptophyta; class Magnoliopsida; order Caryophyllales; family Caryophyllaceae; genus Spergularia; species Spergularia azorica. The sequence goes on from JBBYHQ010000009.1 coordinate 5,730,087, forward strand.
TATTAGAGTTTGACATTTAGGTAGGTACGAGAAGTACAGTAATGTGGAAAGTTTGTACAAGGGCTCTAGATAAGCTTACAATGGAAAGCCAAATGAGTCCCATGCCCAAGTCCTCTCATCTGAAGAGCTTGGGAATTTTATTTTTTCAACCAGCCTCTGTAAATTAGTAAAATCTTCTAGAAAACCATAGTTCCATTGATTGTCCAGCCACTGCAATTTAGGTTTCCAAGGTTCCTCCAAAAGCTGGTTTTTTTGCTTTTGCTGTAGCAAAAGGGGAAATTCCAATAAAAGACACACACAAGAGGAGCGGTTTTATTTTGGCTAGCAGGTGGTTCTATGCGTGGGGAGGATGAGGAATCCATTGATCATCTTTGGCTTCCTTGCCCTTGGGTTTCCTCTGTGGTACTACTTATCCATGGGTCCTTTCGGGTTGAGTTGGGTTCACACTCCTAACGCAAAAAATGTTCTTAAGGCTTGGAAAAGCATTTTTTTTTTTTTGCATGGGCAGCCGCTAAAGAGAAAATCCCAACTTTGGAATGCCTCAAACGAAGAGGTTGTAGTTTGGCTTGTCGTTGCTCTTTGTGCTGTGAGGTGGAAGAAACAGTTGATCACCTTTTGCACTCTTGTCCTTGGGTCTTGTCTTTGTGGCACACTGCTTTGTCTTTGTTTGTATTGAGCTGGGTTCATCCGTGGAGAGCCAAAGATGTCATCTCCACTTGGAAAAGGAGAATGGAGAAAGGGTGGCTACGGGAAGTGTGGAAGATGGTTCCAATAGCGATTTGGTGGTGTACTTGGAAAGAAAGAAATCATTTCAAATGTAGGTTTTTGAGGATGTTGTGTAGTTGGAGTCAAGTGTTACATTCCCACCGACAAGACTTTCATTGTTTTTGTAGATAAAATTTCTCATAATAGTCTAGAGCTCGATTATCTCTCTTTTGTATATGGGCGTCACCCCTTTAGGTGTCTTTTTGTATATGGGAGTCACCCCCTTGGTGTCCTTTTGAATATATGATATCCTATCTTACTTATCAAAAAAAAAAAAGCTAGCATTAGTGAGACGTGGTAGATAGTTTTTTTGGCTATTTGGTGATGTACTTGGATAGAAAGGAATCATCGTATTTGTGATGATATTGCTTCTACGCCACAAGAGTTCCGCTTTTTGAATTTTTGTATACCAGTCAAGTGCTTCACTCTCATTGGCACTTGACGTTTCTTCTTTTGTAGATAAGATCTCTTCTCATAGCTTGAAAGCTCAACCTTCTAACTCTGCTTCTGTATATGGGAATCACTAGAGGAGTCACTCCCCTGGCCACCTTTAGCAGACATCCTATATTACTTTTCAAAAGAGAAAGATCAGTTAATTCCAGTGTTCGTTTGGTACTTGTAATAATTGTTCAAATAAAAGATGTGTATTAATGTGCTGGAGGACTAGCTATACTTGTTATGTAAAGTGTCATTGGTTAATTATGATTTATTAGCTTATTGTCTTCTATTGTGCTTGAAAACAGGAGGTGTTTAATTATAGAATAGCAGCTCGGCCTGAAAGACGTCGCCAGTTCGAAAAGGAGCTTACTTCTGCCATGGAGGTCGCTTTCAGTCTATTGACTGCCTGTTTAAATGCCAGTGAACTCAAGGAGCAGGTGCATACAACATCTATTTTTCTGTCTTATTTAGAAGGCTTGATGGCCGCTATTTTCTACTATCTTGTCCTTGGAGGTTTTTTTTTGGTCTGTGCTTCCTAGAAAATCATATGTTAAACTCTGCTGCTTCGCACTTATTCACAGAAAATTTTGCCATAGATATACTAGTGTGTTGGATTTTTGTCATGCACTATGATCTTTTTTTGTTCAACTCTACCTTTTACAAGTCTTTAGGTGTAAAACATTGCCAACATTGATTTTCTGGTTAAAAAAGGTCAATTGTTTGGTCCTTGACCACTGTGGAGTGTGCGTTTCTAAATCTGCCCTTGATTTTGTTCCGATTTCCCCCTTTTGCCTCCAATTTCCATTCCATGTTCTAGCTCTCGTCCTCTCTTTCACTCCACTATCTTTTCTTAGCACTTTTTCAGTATATTACCCTCTTCTTTTCATTGATATGGTTCATTCTCTTCATTTCATTAGCAATAAGGAAAAATGTTCACCACAAGATGTACATCAACTGCCTAGGTTAGGAGCCCGAGTGAAAGGATGCAACCTGGAATGTGTGACATTTCACTTTTCTAAATTATGATCAATTTTGTTTTTACTGTACCTATTAGTTGCTTTTCGAATAAGGCTTTACAAGAACAAAAATGGATGAATAAGGAGTACATAAAGAAAGAGGGAAAAAAGCAAGGGAAAGAGATGCTTAACGATAGAAAATCAGTTGAAAATAAAAACCCATGCTCCGTTTTTCAATGGTTGGAAGGTTACCTTTTTTTGCTGGACCAAATAAGAAGGAAAAATAAGTAATGTAAAGGAAGTAGTTTACAAAATAACTGTATACAAGGTGTGTGTAATTTAAAAGCCTTGTATCTTGTATCTTTTCAATTAGCATAAACATTGTTAGATTTGAACATGGACGCTCCGCTCCCAAATTTGTGTTTCCTGGAGTTCCCTACAATGTTTTGTCAGTGACTATTATCTGATTCCTTTGATAGCCATGGACGTGTTTTTCTGCTGATTTCCGATTTCGGAACTGATTTTCAGGTTCTTGAGGCATTTGCTTCATGGCTTCGCTTGAGACGAGGGTAAGTGGTTTCACACTAATATTCAAGATATGTCATGATATGAGCTACTCTTTGAATCTACCCTTGAAAGTTACCTTGAGAGACTTTTGTGATGTCTTTTTCCTTTCAGGATTGCTCCATCTGTGCTTGCTTCTCACCCACTGGCTCTCACAGCTCTTTCCAGCTTGAGTTCTGAGATACTTTCTGAAGCTGCTGTTAATGGTATTTTTATGAAAGGCTTTACTTTGACATATCTGATGCAAATTTTTAAGGGTTTTTTTTTTTTTTTTACATTATACAATTGTTTAGGGTATGCATGTAAGTGCTCTTTGCTTATATGGTCATTTTCATATTATATAAGTTTTCTAATTTTTGATAGTATGATATTTGATCCCATCATTTCTTTAATAATCTAAGAATAAGCTCTGTACTCTAGTTATTTGTTCTAGGTTAGGTGAAATTAGCAATGTCGTTGGCTATACTTGTACATCTTGAGCGTATTTTAAGTGGGATTAGAAAGGAGGGATGTTTCAATATAGTGGGCTTTATAGATTTCTATCTGCTAGTTTTGTTCATGTATCATTTTCTCCATTCGTATTTTGGCTCCCTTCCCCTTACTCTCTTCCTTTCCATGGTTTGGGGACCCCTTTGGTATCTATGCTATATCCGTTAATCAAGCCATACTCACATGAGTCTCCTTTGGCATCTATGCTATGCCCGTTAATTAAGCCATACTTAAGTAAAACGTGTAATCATTTCTTTTGTGCCCCCTATGCTGTAGGTCGTAGCTGTTGTGTTCCCGTAGTGAGGAAATCTCCTTTTTTGAAATAACATTAAAGTTTTTCTTTTGAATATGCAGTTGTTTCAGAGTTGATACATTGTTCTGCAGTCGCATGCTCTTCTGATGCTTCTGTGAAGTTACCATTAATCCAAGTCATTGTTCCTCAAGTCATGAATCTGAGGCCTCTGCTTAATGACCGTTCAAAGGTACTCTTTGCTGTGATATGTATGTGTTTTGGTTTTGATATGTAAAATTATAGTTTTTAAGCTGTTTCAAGTGAAACTATGTTTTTTGGTCATTTTGTGCCTTGGGCAATAACACCTGGAAATATTTGTTGCTGAGTTTTCCTTTATGCTAGCTTTAACAGATTGTAGGCAATAATTTTAACTTCAAGATCACTATTGCTTGACACACTATGATCGATGACTAGATGGTATTGAAGGGCACTCATATCTCTAGGCTAATTATCATATTGTTTTTTTTTTTTAAATTGCTTTTTTCCGCTCCTTACTCGAGGAAAAGTTAGTTGCTTGAACTTTTGTGGATGTTTAAATCTCAGTACTGCTGTCTATACTCCTGTATTGTAGTTGCCAAAATTGTCAATACATGATTTATCTATTTATTATTATGATTTTTTTTTCTTTTTGTTCTGTTTTCTTAGTAATACTGATATATTTTGAAGCGGGATGCTAGACTTTGAGCATGTTATGTGTGTTTTTTAATATGCATTAATGCATTTTGTGTCGTAACTGTAGCTGAGGTATTTATTACTATAAGATGCAGAGTTACATGCTCTGGTCAGTCATTGTTAAGGGAGGTTTGACTTGAATTGTCACAACTGGTCTCCATTAATCTTTGAAATTCTTGTGGCTCCAGGACGAGGAAGATGTGAAAGCCATTGGTCGTTTGTTTGCTGATATGGGTGATTCATATGCTAAATTGATTGCAACTGGTATGATGCAACCTTTATGTGGTCTTTCCTGCCAATTCTACCTGCTTTGTGTGTTCTATTCCTTTTGACGTTAAAGGCCGTCCTTACTTCTAGACTGAAATGGACAAATGGTTGGGCTATTTAAGAAATCTTTGTACGGGTTCCTATTCCTCAATGAAGCCAAGTTCCTTTGCTGTCACTACGTGACTGCATCATCAATGGCATCATTATTGTTGAAGAGAGGTCAAGTGTTCGTTTCACTCATTTAAGATATACTGGAGGGAATTACGGGGGGTTAAACGAAAACAAGTAAACCTCGCTTGCCCATTTAGTCTTTTCATGCAGCTAAAGCTGGGTGATGGTATCTGTGACAGTGATCAATATTCTGTCTGCTGTAATATATTATTACTCTGTCTGACTTTCCTGTCTGTGCTTTCGTATTTATCTCTTGAGGTTCATTCTTTCAGGTACAAATGAATCGATGATGATAGTGAATGCGTTGCTAGAAGTCGCCTCACACCCAGAGTTCGATATTGCTTCAATGACATTTAACTTCTGGCACAACCTACAGATTTTCTTGATTGAAAGGTGGATTCCTTGTTACAGTTATATGTTTTCAGTTGGATGCAAGAGAAGTTCATCTCTAAACTCGTTATAATGTTCCAGGGATCTATACGTATCTTTTGGTGACGAGGCATCCATTGAAGCGGAGAGGCACAGGAGATTACTAATTTTTCGTTCGTCGTATGAATCTCTTGTCTCTTTGGTGAGTTATGGGTGATCTTTAAAATAGTAAATAGTTTTTTTCGCCTTCTGATGTGTTCCTTTTGAATTAGTTTGTCCTAATCCCATAGTAGTCACTTGGAAAATTATGATATTGTCTTTTGTGCATGACTTTAGTTTCGCTCTAAAACTTTTGTTCAGCAGAGCCATCTGAATGTAGTTGTTCTACTAAAAGTATTCAAGTGTCTTGGAGTACTTAGTTTACTGTTGCCAGTCTGGAGGCCAAGTTTTGTAAGGGTTTAGGGAAAGTTCCTTTTAAGGGACCCTCCAGCTACTGTGCTCTCAGAGTCTCAGTAAGCTGCAACCTGGTGTTCTTTTGTCAGAGCAATGGAAATTTTAGTAAAACGCTTGTTTTCTTGTAGACAATTGGTTTTTATATGAAGCATTATGTGGTTTGTTCTGTGCACTGATTGCATTATGTCAATAATAACAGCATTTGTTTTCCCTGGCAGGTCAGTTCTCGGGTTCAGTATCCTGATGACTATATGGAGCTTTCAAGGGAGGACCTTAAGGATTTCAAACAGACCAGATATGGTAATATTTGACATCCAAAGTCGGTATAAATTGTACATTGGCCATTGAAAAGCCTGAACCAGTAGCCAAATAAGATTAACTGTGATATTTACAAGTTGAGTAATTGGTTTGATTTATTGTGGCATGCATGATTGTTTTTAGTTCACCTTTTGTCTCCACCGACTTTAAGTTACTTGTTCGGTAAAAGAGAATGTATGACTACGTGCTTCTGAATATTCTTTGCTGTGTTATGGTCTTATGGATAAGAATAAAGCATCATTTTGTCGAGCATCCTATTCCATCTCGCTTTGTGACTTTTCAGTTGCCTTTGCTGGCATTGACTATTTTTCTTGATGATGCTAGCTGTTGCGGATGTTCTAGTTGATGCGGCTCTCGTTCTTGGTGGTGAAACAGTTTTGAAGATACTTTACATGAAGCTGGCTCAGGTATAGTTAAACTTTTTGCTGCTTCTCATATTTTGTTACAAAACCTTAGTCCCAAAGAACTTAGAGTCCACTTACATGCATCATATAAATCATTCAACGTGAAGTGGGAATTAGGGCAAGTAAGAGAGTAAACATGGAAATGTCAGAAGTTGAGAGGGATTTAAGAGACTAAGAGGAGAGGAAACCCAAGTAAAGAAATAAGAGTGGGATCGGAATAGGGTAACAAATTACGAAGAATCAAAGAAAATAAATCAAGAAAAAACTTCTAGACGTGAACTAGGAGAAAAATGCATAGGGGAGAATAAGCGTGAAGCAAAAACAAAAGCATGAGTAAGCATTATGGGCTAAGTCCGCTAGCTCTTTTTAAGGATTTTCCTATCATGATTCTACAACCTTAGTCTCAACTCCTGTATCTTTTTTTTCATCATCAAAATTTCTTATCTAAAGAAAAAGGCTGCTCATTCCTGTTGTGCCCGATACCCCAGGGAGGGACTTACATTTGCTGATGGCAAAGTTGATAATATTTGATATCACTATTTGCTACTTCTTCTGTTTGGCTCCAAAATACAGGCTTTATTTTCCTGGAATTGTTACACAGTAAACATGTTAATGTTTGTAATTATAATGGTGTAGCTGTACTTTTTATGGAAATGGTCTTGCAGGCTGTGGCAAGCGCTGGAAATGATCAAAGCAGTGACTGGCGTCCGGCTGAGGCTGCTTTGTACTGTATTAGGGCCATAGCAGAGAGCGTTCCAAGTATGGAAGTGGAAATGATGCCCCAGGTCTGTAAAACCTCTCTAGCTTGTTTGACGTATGTTATTGTAAGATCAGGTTGATATAAAAACTGATATTTGAAGTTTCAACTTTGACGCTGTCGAAAATTCTGAAATCCATGTTAAATTAGTTTGAAAGTTCTTTTGAAGTTTCTGTCTTCAGCCTTCATTTGGTGAATTTGAAATGGGAATGCAATGCTGAATTGTAGTTTTCGATTCCTTTGTCTATCCATTATAGTATTTAAAAGTAAACAAAGCAGCGGTGTTTTGAGCACTCCTTTGAATCGCAGTTACATTATCGATATTAGACATTGCTTTTCCTTGATTCGTGGATATAATTTAACACAATAGTGCGAGGGTGGCAGGTTATTATTTCAGCCTTCTTGCCCACTTTTGTATTTGGTGACAAATTTTTGTGCTTTGCATTTAATATGATTCTGTGTTCCTGTAAAATGAAATCTGGAGACAAGGATGATGATGGGAAGGGCTATTGTTGGGGGAGTTCGTCTTTGTGTCGTCTTTGTTGTATAGATCATTTTAGACAAACATAATGTGTTTTCCTCACGTCAATTTAATAACGGCAGGTTATGTCGTTGCTTGCCAAGCTTCCGCATCATCCTCAGCTACTTCAAACTGGTAAAGCACTCTACAGATGTCATGTGCCTCGTTGAAAATTTGTGAATATCCCTTCTTTAAGGAGGTTTTTTTTTTTGGTTGACGAAAAACTGTTGGAAAGCACTGTGTATTTAAAAGCGAAAATTTTCAGTGAGATATCCTCAGGATTGGTAAGAAAACTAGTTATGACCGGCAAAAGCACAAGCAAAGAAAAAGGTTCTATGTGTATTTTACTACTGTGTCTGCCAACTGTAGATGCCAGCTGTTGCTCTATTACTGTTTGTCCTAACAAAATTATGATGATGAACTGTTGGATATATTGACATTGGTTAAGAGTAACATGACTAATATCTTCATGATATCTGTTACTTGTCCAGTCTGCTTGACAATTGGTGCGTATTCAAAATGGCTGGATGCTTCACCAAATGGTCTTCAAATTCTGCCTTCATTAGTGGACATACTTATGAGTGGTATGAGCACATCTGAAGACACTGCTGCAGCTGCTGCGTTAGCATTTAGACACATATGTGATGGTATGTCCCATTATCTTGTGATAATATAGCTCTTTAGTTGTAGCCTTCCGGCATCCCACTCTTAATTTATTATGTTGGGAAATGATCCATTCTTGATTTGACAATTTATCTACACCTTTTCAAGGCTTTGTGATAGATTAAACTCTCAGACTCTTCCCCAGGAGTTATCCCATCTACTCTTTGGGTTTTCATATGGAGAGTTACTTTAACAAGACTTTCTATCTGTGTCATACCGAGAGAGTTATCTTTTCTCATTTCCATCTAAGCTTTCATTTAAAAACATAATTTCATACGATTTTCAAATCTCAGGTGAAAACCGTCATTTCAATCCTTTTCCTCCAATTCCGATTTGTATTTTTAATAGATTTCTATGATTAAGGATAATTAAGATCCATTTTGCATCATGTCTAAGGTATTTCATAGTTTTGGCCAAAGAAAGCTTGTCGCTCGATCATTATCACTAACTGGAATCTTTATTAAGTCTTATTTTATTGCACTAGCATTTCGATGCAATATAAGAGTGAACAATGTATATGTTCTTATTGCACTTTCATATAAATGTAGTCCGAGAAATATCTTATGATAGTGGCATTTAAATGACATAGGTGGCAGGAAAGAAGTTGCTTTGAAGATGTGTAGTTTTAGCTGTATTTAGTGTATATTGGTTGAACAAAATGCTCAAATGTTTTTGGACTAGTAGTGTCTCACTTGAATGAGAGTGATTTAAAAGGTTATGAGTGTATTGGGTCTTGAAAAGGATATGGCGTCAAATAGGCATTGCGGACTGTGGAAACAGAATCCTTTTTGTTAGCTTTTCAAATGATTATCTAATTACTTCACTACTTTGGTAAAGCCCTCGCTTTTAGCTTCTAAGAAAGATGTCCACACCTTTTTTTGCTTGATTTTTTCTCTTTCCTTTTGCCTTGTGTGTTCTTTATTTGTTTATTCTAAAACTCTTTTCTAATGATTTTACTACATGTATAGATTAGTTCGCTCCCTACTTTTAACTATAATGCTTACGTATGACAGTTCTCAGATGATGATTTATGTTAGTCGACCCCAAATCATTTTGGGACTAAGGCATGGTGGTTGTTGTTTTGACGACTCTTAGGGTTATGTTTGGGGAAAGGAGACCCTTATTTCTTTCCTTCAAATGAGTTGGAAACATATGTGATTTCCTAGCTGAGAAAATTTCTTGTCCTTTCTAGCTCTGCATCCACTATAATTGAATGAAAATGTAAAGATAAGATATTGTGGCATTTGAACTTGTAAAACTGGCCATTCTCTAACTTCTTCGATACCTCTATTTGTTACCAAGATTCTTGCATTCTTATCTATAGTTTGGAAGAATGATCTTGGTACCATGCAGTCATTAACGAAACACTTATTTCGCGTGAAGATTGCCGGAAGAAGCTGTGTGGATCTTTAGATGGCCTTTTCCATATTTACCAGAGGGCGGTCTATGCTGATGGTGGAAACTTAAGAGTGGCCCCTGAAGACTCCCTGCATTTGGTTGAAGCGCTCAGGTATCGTCGTTGGTTTTGTTATTATTTCTTCATTTTTTGGTTTGTGTGTGTCTGCGTGCGCACGCGCGTCTCTGTGTTGTAGTTTGACTAGTCTTTTTGTTATTCAGCATGGTGATCACAGAGCTTCCTCCAGACCAGGCAAAGAAGGCTGTGGAAGCATTATGCCTTCCTGTTGTTACTCCCCTTCAGGTTCAATAGTCTTGCACAGCAATTTTGTTTTAATCTTTTGCGTGTAGTGTCAATTGTGGTTGATTGTATTGTTACTTTTATACTCTGAACAATCAGGAAATGATCAATCAAGGTCCAGTTATTTTGGGACAAAAGGGCCATCGTGAGCTAACTGTTCATATAGATCGCCTGGCATATATTTTTAGGTATGAAGAATGTGCCTAAACCTATCAATCTTACATTGTGCATCCAAATTCTCACCGTAGCTTCACCATTTTAGATATGTGAATCACCCTGAGGCTGTGGCAGATGCCATCCAGAGGCTCTGGCCAATCTTCAAGATCATCTATGATGTGTAAGTAATTTAAATTCGACATTTTGATGTGTTGGATACTGTGCCCCAGATTTCTTATAATGTCATTATCACAGCCGTGCGTGGGACATGCGGACAATGGAATCGCTTTGCAAGGCGTGCAAATATGCTGTAAGTTTTCTTAGCTAGAACTGTCAACCTTAGTGATTGCGCAATTTTTTGGCTCAGCATTAAATACTGAAAAGGACTACGATATAAAATTACATGTTCATAAGTTGGCTTGTACCTTCTTAATTCTAGTGGTTCCACATATATTATTTTGGGTGTCGGCGGTCGTATTGGGTTTCTGCCTGCAAAGTTTGGAACCATGGTTTGGGTATTCCTTTCCTTTTTATAATTTCCCTTTTCTTATGTGGGGTAGATTTAGTTCGTCTTTTGAAATGAGAATTATGACATTAATATCACATTTAGGGGGATTTCATGGCCTAACTTTTCTTGTTCTATACTAACGGACTGACAGTGTTCTCTGGCGGTTATTATGCAGTCCTTTATTGATTGCTATTCTAAAGTGTGTAGAGTCTGCTTGGTTTTGTTTTTATGTTTTCTGGGCTTCATAACTAATACGATCTTGTTTTCTGTTTTATAAGGTTAGAACTTCTGGAAGGCACATGGGTACCACAATTGGAGCAATGCTGGAGGAGATTCAAGGACTCTATCAGAACCATCTCCAGCCCTGCTTTTTATATCTCTCAAGTGAAGTCATAAAGGTACGCATTGTCTTCTTGAAGTTCCTGTCGGTGTTCTTTCTTCCTGTCATCATCTGGGTTTCTATGTCGCAGATATTCGGTTCTGATCCTTCTTGTTCGGAATATTTGAGAAATTTAGTTGAAGCCCTCTTTAGACGGACAGTGTGTCTTCTTGAAACAATAAAAGTATGTTCTTTACGGCTGTACCTGCTCTGATATAATTCGTAATATTGGGAATCTGTGTTGGCAGTCAATTATAACTCGAATTCTATGGCAGGATTTTACAAGCAGACCAGATATAGCTGATGATTGTTTCTTAATGGCTTCGAGATGCATCCGATATTGCCCACAGATATTCATCCCATCAGCAGTGTTTTCATCGCTAATAGATTGTGCTCTGATCGGGATCACTGTACAACACAGGTTTAACTGCCTTTTTCTCCTCCCCATTAATTTATCTGATTAATTCTCTGTCTATGACTACATTCCCATGTGTGGAGTTTTCTTACCTTTTGCGATTATTTTCCTTGCATTGCATCGTTTAAGGAACTTTGAACCAAATGCATCAGTACTTTAAGACTTATAGACGCTCTGCTGAAGTTCTCTGAGATTGTGCTCCCTGTCCTAACCACCACAACAGCATAGCCTTAATTCTAAAATAATTGGATTAACTAAAATGAACCCTCGTATTGGAACTGTCAGTTTGAGGTAGGAAACCAATTATAAAAATTGGAGAGAAGGCAATATAGATAAAAGCATAGCGAGATAAGTAGGCAAACTGTTCTAAGTAAGAGCAAAGAAGTAACAAAGAGGAAAAGAGAAGGAGAGAGTCCATTAAAAGAAAGAAAAATAAATTGAAATCAACATTTGTACTTCATGTCTCAAGCAATGTTAAATGTCCCTCGCTCACAGCCCAAGCAGTAACCTTCTCTTTCTTTTAGAATAAGTTATTGTCGTGACGTGGAAAATTTGGCAAATTTGCCCTTCATTGTTCCAAAAGAAATATTATCATTCACTATCACTGAAGGACATTCGTTTATCTGACTATTCCTGTAAAAAATAAACATGCGTAAATTTCACTTTATTTTGGGCCTACTCTTTTGGGGCACTTTGAGGTTGGTTGCTGAGGTACTTGTACAACAATTTGTCGTGAAAACTCGATGATTATACTTCATATCTTGCAAATCTTTGGTAGCTTCTGTAATTTCTGGTGGCACTAAGAATGCAATGCTATTGTGGTGGATGATTGAGACGTAGTATGATTGAACCAACTTTTTATTTTAATTTTGTGTATTTCCTCGTCTGAAAGAATGAGCTACTGTTTTAATATTTGGTTCATGTCTCTCTCGTCTTCTTTACATTTTTGGCAGAGGATATATTGTTCTCCTCCCAACAACGTCTCACAAGTTGGAATTTTACTAGACATCACCAAAATAAATAAATAAGTAAAAACAAATGTTTACAAAAGAGTATATTTTTCTGACTGATTTTCTTACACAAAGTTGTGTTTTAATATTGAAAGATCTCGAAAGCTGATGTTTGAAACCTTGGGACTGACGATCTTCTATTGCCCTTGCAGGGAGGCCTCAAATTCCATATTGTCATTCTTATCTGATGTCTTTGATCTCACAAATTCACGTGATGGCATGCAGTACTTGCCTATTAGGGACAATGTGATCATTCCAAGAGGACCAACTGTCACCAGGATACTGATCGCATCGCTGACAGGAGCTCTTCCAAGTTCCCGTTTTGAAACAGTAATTTTCACCAAAATAGTGTTAAAATATTTATTTGTTGAGTAAGACAGTTCCATGGTAGAATGAGGGTAGTATCTAAGGTGTTGGGGTGGGTAAGGTTCTATCCCAAGCACTCATCCCAAATCTTAAATAGTCCACCACATTGTACCATCGGATCATGCTCTGCTCAAGACTAGTCCTAATATTTACATACGAGATAGGATTTTGGTGAAGCTGAAATGTTGGCTAATATAATACAGGTAACCTATGCGCTTATAGCACTAGTCAGAGCTTACGGCGCAAAAGCTGTGGAATGGGCCAATGCGGTGTTGTCATTGATTCCAAGGACGGCAGTGACGGATATTGAGTGCTCAAAATTCCTGCAAGCACTGTCTCAGGCCGCGTCTGGGGCTAATATCAACGATATCATGGTTCCAATTGAGGAACTGTCGGATGTTTGCCGACGAAATCGAACTGTCCAAGACATTGTTCAAGATGCTTTGAAACCCTTAGAATTAAACATGGGTCATAGAGTATAGTATTCATGTTCCATAGATAAGAAGTTTAGTGCACAGCTTATGCTATAGAAAAATCCCACAGAATTTAGGGGCTGTTTTTCAGAAGGCCCTTGTAGAGCAAAGCTTGATTTGCTCTCCATTGTGTATTTATTTACGGTCACTTTCATTGATTCATGTAATATAGCATGGCAAGTTTTCACAGGTTGTCGGTAGGTAGACGTCCGAGGTCCGACGGCGGGTTTGTTGTATTTAGTACAGTGACAGTTTGCCTAATTGGCCAGTGTGTTTCGAGTAAAATGTGGTTGTAACATTTGGGTTGACAGCTTCTTTTGATCTTCTATTACAGTACGAAAAAATCTCTGGGTGTTCAACAAAGTTATGGTGAATTATTCTCTAGTCGTGTGGCATCTTGTTGAGATAAGGTTGAGACACATTCCTTGAATAATTTTGATTCTAAATAATTATCTCCTAGTCAAAGGAAAGACAAGACTCTTGGGGCACACTCTCGACTAAACGCAATCTTAAGAGCTTATCACTGTGCTTAAAATAATATCTTAAAACACTAAATCGTGGAACGTCAAACAGGAATTCAAAGTTTACAATAGTTCGTAAGGAACAAGCTCAATAGTCAAGACTTGACTCAAGAGCAATGCTAGGTGATGCAATGTAAATTGTCGATGCATCCATCATGTCTAAGTATAACGCAACGACCTCTCCACCGTTTTTATACAAATACTCCGTAGTACCCGTATCCAATATCTTAAGTATACGCACATTAGTGATGCTAGGTGATACACATTACATGATCCTTTTTCTCTGGGACTGCGAGTCCAGTACCCTACAACTCTAAACAAGTCGCCCACTCCACGTACTCCTACAATCTCATACTGGTATGCTTACAATAGTGATGCACAATATACAACCGTTGGTATGTCCGAGTCTCCGAGTCCAGTAACGTTACAACTCGAACACAAGTTGCCCTCTGTCCACCCTCTTAATTATGCCAGCTTCTTCTTCACACTTCACCAATTCGCAATCGCATATTCCCAACGCCCTTTTCTTGGAACCTCCTTTTTTCTTTCTCCACATTTCTTCATCTTTTTCACTTCTACTTTCTGAGATGTAACCTTATACTCTCATTAAGCTTGCCCAGAAAACTCCCCTTTCTTGGCCAGCTTCCCTTCCTTCCTTCCTTCCAAACTACCAGTAACTTCCCCAAGAAGCTTCAATTCATTCCCAACATGGTATCAACATCACAACAGAGCAAAAATTTGCACAAGATCTTAGCTTCAAAGCTAACACTAACAATCCCACCTTCAATTTCTTCTTCATCTCCAACTGAAGAATTCGACTTTTCCGATGTTTTTGGCGCGTCAAGTTCACCTTCTTCTTCTTCTACAACTTCATACTTGAGGGACCCACCACCAACACAACAACAACAACAACAGTTACAAGCAGTTATTCACAACAGGTCCCACTCTTTTGTGGGCCCCTCACCTCGATACCCGTCACACTCACTTCACCAAACTCCTGAAGATATCGTGTCCCAAATCACTGATGATGACGAGGTTGATGTTGTCGTGCAAAAAAATGATGAAAATGGAGGTGGGAATTTCGTCGAACAGGTGGTGTGCATAGGAAAACATGATGTTGATGTTGAAGATGATGGTGATGGTAAGGTGTGACCAGAGGATTTTGAGATAATTAGAGTTATTGGGAAAGGTGCATTTGGTAAGGTGTTCTTAGTTAGGAAGAAGTGTGTTGATCACGATTATCATGATTATGGTGATGATGATGGTGATTATGATGAGGATGGTGATGGGTTATATGCAATGAAAGTGATGAGGAAAGATAATATAATAAAGAAGAATCATGTTGATTATATGAAAGCTGAGAGGGATATTCTTACTAAAGTAATTCACCCTTTTATTGTCCAGCTTAGGTACTCATTTCAGGTAATTTTTTTGATTAATTCTCCTTTTGCTTGTAATTTTTACTGTTTTTAGTGATTAATCATGATTTTCGGTGTTGTAGAGTGAAAAGATTGGATCTTTTTTACCGTAGTGTGTGTACTGCATAGTTTAAATTGGGTGATTGAAGTTCTGTCATGTGGATATTTCTGTAAGATTTGGTAACTTTAATGATTAGCTGACAGCTTCAGTACTTAGGGCCTGTTCGGCTAAAGTAGGTGTAGCTGGTAGCGGTTTTGGTAGTTGTAGCGTTTAAGTAGCTGGTAGCTGTTTGAGATATTAGCCCCTGATTTAATCTAAATGGTGCATGGGATAGTTTGAGTGAGCGAAATGGTGGCCGTGAAAATGGAGTTATATGTGATTTAGGGTGAATTTCCATGTTGGTCGTGTCTAAAAGTCGATATTTCTAGCTTGTATTTAGATTATGATGTCCATTTTGAACAAATTGAGTGATTCATGTAAATCATGTCCATCCTGCAAGTTTCAAGACGAGGGACCGTGGTTTGTCACTTAGTTTGGGGCAACATTTAGTATGAGGCTATTGCCTAGGGTAGTGTGGTTGTTCTGAATGGTTGAACATTTCATTGCCTTGCTAGTTTTTTTTTTTTTTTTGAAGTCATCATTGCCTTGCTAGTTACGTCCCTACCAGTCAGAGACTCACAGCAGTCGTACGGTATGACCTCGTGAGGAGGCTTGGGTATGATTGCTAGTGTGGTTGCCAGGATAGTGTGATTACTAGTTGCTACGTCTCTACCAGACACAGCAGTCGTAGGCTATGACATGATGAGAAGCCGAGAAGGCATGAGTATGATGCAAATGATTTCATGCTCAAAAGACAAGATCTTCACGTAAAAGGTACCTGAGTAGCAGTCCTTCATATACAATGTTACAGACCCTTGTACGTTGTTGTGGGTGCTTCTTTCTCAAGTCTGCTGTTGCTAAGTATGAGAGTTGACCGTATGAAACATGGACCTATCCTCTACAGTCTACATTGACTGCTAAAAGTTGTAAACGCTGTGTTGCTTAAGCCATTCATGTAGTTGAATCACATACGAGCATGTATATAGGCCACAGATTTCTCTAGCACATTAAGCTCATCTGCCCTTAGTTAACTTGTTGCCTCAAATAGAAATGGCCAAATGGGTTTTGGCTGTTCTTGTCCACCACAGAGGGTGGATGGGGCAACATTGTCGATTTGAAAACTTGGGCAATTGCCTTTTCAACTCTGTGTCAGGATCGTGAAAACTGCCTTTTGCTGTACTTTATACTGAAGTGTATGGTTTGCTCCTTCCCAAAACAAAGGAAAAAGAAGTTCCTTTTTATGGTTTGTTTAGATCTTGTTGTAATTTGACAGACGTTCTATTCTATATTTTGGTGTTCTCTAATTGCCCTTCTTCTTTGCATCTGCAGACAAAGACTAAGCTCTATCTGATTCTAGATTTTATTAATGGAGGACATCTATTCTTTCATTTGTACAGACAAGGAATTTTCAGGTATTCTATTTGAACTTAGACAATACTCCGTATTTAACTGCATCGTAATTTAAGTTAATCCTAGCTTTGGGATATGTGTTTGGGTAGTGAGGATCAGGCAAGGCTTTACACTGCTGAAATAGTATCAGCTGTATCTCATCTTCACAAAAACGGGATCGTGCATCGAGATCTAAAACCTGAAAATATACTTATGGACGCTGATGGACATGTAAGCACACTTTTGTAATCAGTTTCTTATGGGTGCACTTTGGCCATTGCTTTAAGACATTTTTGTTGGACTTAAATGCAGTTCCTTCAGCTAATTGTGGATTTGTGGTCCTTGGTTTGCAGGTTGTACTAACTGATTTTGGGCTTGCTAAGGAAATAGATGAATTTAGCAGATCAAATTCTTTATGTGGAACCATGGAATACATGGCTCCGGAGATCATACAAGCAAAAGGTCATAACAAAAACGCGGATTGGTGGAGTATCGGAATCCTTCTGTATGAAATGTTAACAGGGCAGGTAGGAAAACCTTGATTATGGCATGAATGCCTCAGAGCTTCTAACTGTAGTACTCCCTCCATTTTTTTTGGTTCTTTACGTTTGGTTTGAATCTGTGAGAGGATTTCAAACCAAACGTAAAGAACCAAAAAAAATGGAGGGAGTACTAAGCTTTGCGGTTGTGGAGACATGTTTCCTCAAATGACATCATACTCTGCATTCTCTTGAATTTCACCACTGAAACGTATGATATCAGACAGTTTCAGTGTTGAGACATGTTTTTTTTTTTTTTTTTTGACAAGCAGTCTATAAGTCTGAGCACCTTGATTTTGTATATTAATGCATCTGTCTGTAATTTGATAGTGGGAACTCATCTGAATTTGCCTTTGTGATATATGCAGCCACCATTTGCACACGCTACCAGACAGAAGCTCCAGCAGAAAATAATTAATGAGAAAGTAAAGCTTCCACCAATGGTGTCTACTGAAGCACACTCGTTGCTCAAAGGAGTGAGTAAGTGTGATTCGGACATTATCTTCCTTTGCTGACTTCCCTTTCTTGAAAACTCCCCTTTAGTTTATCTGTGATTCTATTTTCCGCAGTTGCTGCACAAGGATCCATCAAAGAGGTTAGGCAGTGGCCCTCAAGGAGCAGATGAAGTAAAGAGCCACAAATGGTTCCGCCCCATTAACTGGAAGAAATTGGAGGCGAAAGAATTAGAGCCAAAGTTCAAGCCAGATGTTGTTGGAAAGGAATGCACCGCCAACTTTGACAAATGCTGGACAACGATGCCTGCCAACGATTCACCAGCTCCGACCCCTACTGGGGATGGACAATTTTTTCAAGGTTATACCTACATTGCTCCCAACCCTTGGCTTTCATCTCCATGATTGCCTCGCGTTCTCACTTCACACACATAATCATACTGAAGAGGTAGTAAGTGACATTGATACTAGGAAGTCGGCCTGTACTTACATTCTTTGTTGATAGGCTTAGTGAAACAATGCAAATACGATGACATACTTTATTGCTAAACGATTACTGCTTGTGAGCTTCGAGATTGTTGTACGCAGTGAACCAAGCAAATCAAGAGGAACCTTTTAGCGTAAGTCTGGTGAACCCTTATTCTAGTGCTCAGCCAATTGCTACTGACATTAAAGAGTTGGGCGTGAGCCTGGTGGTTAGCAGTGGCGGCTTTTACCCTGGGCGGGCTGGGCCACCGCCCAGGGCCCCCAAATTTCTTGGCCTGATTGAGTGTGTAGAAGGCCCAAATTTAAAAAAAAAAAAAAGAAAACAGAGAGAGGAAAAATAGGAATGAACGCACGACTCCTTCCCCAAAAGATTTCAATCCCG
>JBBYHQ010000009.1:5769641-5787917 GCA_038382645.1 Spergularia azorica
GTTTTGGTTTGTTTCGCCAAAAAAAAAAAAACTGAAGCTAGCTTGGAGAATGCCAATCCTACGTGGACCCATTCTACTTAAATACTTTCATTTCATACCCAAAACTTGAATTATTTTAATTTAGAACATTATTTAAAAAAAACGTTCCCATTTATCAATGCTAAATATTGATCGTTTTGTATAATCTGGGATTTTGGACCTACAAATGCGGGTGTGCTTCTAAAATATGATGAGTTGATTGATCAGTTAGCTGCCACTTTCAGGCAAAGCCTCAAGCTCGAGATGGGGCAGCAGCTTAAGCCGATACAGCACTGCTGCTGCAGTTGAGACTCCTATCATCCCTAATGTCGATATAAAGTACACCCAACTTCTCATCAATGGTCAATTTGTGGATGCTGCATCTGGTAATTACGGAGTCTTGAGCCCATTGTTTTTTTCTTTAAGTTGCTATTGTTTTGGTCTGTTATTTTACATCATACTGATGACTAAGATGTTCTGCACTATTTTACTTGTTTGTGTATTGACTTGGCTCCTTGTGTTAACCTGTGTCAGGAAAGACATTTCCTACATATGATCCACGGACTGGAGATGTGATAGCTAATGTCTCTGAAGGTGATGCTGAGGATATCAATCGTGCAGTAGCTGCTGCTCGCAAAGCTTTTGACGAGGGTCCATGGCCTAAAATGACAGCTTATGTAATATCTTTTGCTCCATATTCTCTATGTTCTCGTTGAAGTGTCATGTTTCATTTGACAGGAAATCTTGGATTAGTTGAACCATTTAACTTTTCCTCTTTTCTTATCTATCCTTTAGGAAAGATCACGGATTATGTTGAGATTTGCTGATTTAGTCGAGAAACACAGTGAGGAACTTGCTGCCTTAGAGACTTGGGATAATGGGAAGCCTTTACAACAAGCTGCGACAGCAGAGGTTCCTATGTTTGTGCGCTTGTTTCATTACTATGCTGGTAAAAATGAACGAAAAATGTCATACCGCTTTAGAATGTTTGTATTGATGAAGTTATGTTTCTTACCTTTTTTCTGTATGGATAATGTAGGTTGGGCAGATAAAATCCATGGCCTGACTGTTCCTGCTGACGGTCCACACCATGTTCAAATTTTGCATGAACCAATTGGTGTAGCCGGACAAATCATTCCGTGGAACTTTCCTCTTCTCATGTTTGCTTGGAAAGTTGGCCCGGCGCTGGCATGTGGTAACACAATTGTCTTGAAGACTGCAGAGCAAACTCCACTGACAGCTCTTTATGTTGCAAAACTCTTCCATGAGGTATGTGCAGTTGTTGCAATCTGTTACATAGTGCAAAGTGTAAAAATAGCATGGTAGCATTTCCGATAGTTTAGGCAACGTCTAGGCTAGTTGTAAGGTCGTGATTGATTGACATTAATGTCTTACTTTTTACATTTCTGCTTCAAGAACAATCTAGTTACAGTCTGCATTTATCAGTGGATTCGGAGACCTTGTTGCATTTCAGTTTAGAATAACTGAAGATTAGATCTTCAAGAAACAAAAGTTCTTACCTTATGTACTGACAACAGGCTGGTCTTCCTCCGGGTGTTTTGAATATAGTTTCTGGCTTTGGTCCAACTGCCGGTGCAGCCCTGGCAAGTCACATGGATGTTGACAAGGTATTGATTATATTTCTTGTGCTAAAAGGTTCGACGTTTAAATCCAAAACGATGACCAAAATGGGCTAAACTACAACTTTATTAGTTGCTAGCAATTCATATGATCATACTTGGTTGACAGATTGCTTTCACGGGATCAACCGAGACTGGACAGGCTGTTCTTGAACGAGCAGCAAAGAGCAATCTCAAACCAGTAACTTTGGAGCTCGGAGGAAAATCTCCTTTCATTATATGTGGGGATGCTGATGTTGATAAAGCCGTGGAGCTTGCACATTTTGCCCTGTTCTTTAACCAAGTATGTCTACTCATCCCTTTTCTCATGGACTAGTACATTTAATTTAAACCTGCCAATACTCGATAATTCTTCTGACGCTCTGGAATGTTCATAGGGACAATGTTGTTGTGCTGGTTCGCGGACTTTTGTGCATGAGAGTGTATATGATGAGTTTGTGGAAAAGGCAACTGCACGAGCCAAGAAACGTAGTGTTGGAGATCCCTTTAAGAGCGGTATAGAGCAAGGCCCTCAGGTACTTTTTAATCATCCCTCCCAAGTTTTTTTTCCTTTTGCTTACTAATAAACATGCACAAGAAACAGACCGAACAAACAGAATGACATAAATATCTTATCATGTGGTGTTGAGTTTCTAATCTTTTCTATAAGATTTCTTTTTACAAAAGTTGTGTTCTGAATTCGAAACAGAGAAGTTGATGTTTATTATTTATGATGAATTACTGCAGATAGACAGTGAGCAGTTTCAGAAGATTATGAGGTACATAAAGTCTGGTATTGAGAGCAATGCGAAGCTTGAGTGTGGTGGCGAGCAATTTGGATCTAAAGGCTTCTTTGTTCAGCCCACTGTTTTCTCAGATGTCAAGGTAATCAAGGATGCTTCTCCCATAGTCTATATCTATCTGTTTCGAGTTTTGACAATATTAACATCTGATATATTTGATCAGGATGACATGCTGATTGCACAAGATGAGATATTTGGCCCAGTACAGACTGTGTTGAAATTCAGGTGAATCTAAAATTGTCAGGTTACATTTACATATCATCTCATGTTTCTGAATTGCTATGCAAGCACAACACGAATTAGTACTGAGACGCTCCATTTTAGAGTCAATATGTTTTTAAGTTCATGTACTTATGCTATTTTATCATTCAAGGGACCTTGATGATGTGATACGGAGGGCAAATGCAACCCGATATGGCCTAGCTGCAGGGGTTTTCACCAAGAATATCGACACTGCCAACACTTTGACACGGGCATTGAAAGCTGGGACTGTATGGGTGAACTGCTTCGATGTTTTTGATGCTGCAATCCCATTTGGAGGGTACAAGATGAGTGGTATGGGCAGGGAGAAGGGTGTGTACAGCCTTAACAACTACCTGCAGGTCAAAGCTGTGGTTACACCCCTGAAAAATCCTGCTTGGCTGTAAGTCCCTCATGTTCCGTCTCTCTAGTCTGCAAGGAATAAGGACAGTAATTAGATACATATATAAACTGTATGTTCTGATCTCATCCAGAAAAATGCCTGTAACTAGAATTGGCTTACATGCTTTAATGCTTTGTGGTTACATTTGTGTCCCAGTCTGATAACATGCATAGGATTTACATGAAAGTACACTGAGCTCCAAATAAAAGCTCACGAAAATAATATGGTTGCCGCAAAGCAGTCTGACATGCCATTTTAATGTCACATAAGTACATAACTGCATATAATATCAGATTTGGTCAGAAATTAAAGATTTCCTTCTAATAAGTGCATAACCAATTCCTTTGGCATAACTTCAATTTACGCCTCTACCCTTATGATCACCACCTCTGTAGACTGTAAATTGTTGTTGTTCTACTATGTTTTACTCGACGAGGAAGCTAGCTTTGTTGAGTGAAACATTTCAGAAAGGAGGGAGAAAGATGGCCGAAGTTAGACGGTCGAGTCATACGAGATGTATAAGCAGTGATGCATCATTCAGCACTACATCACTAAGCCCCTCGGCCGAGTTGTTGCATGTCCGGCCACATTTCTTCAAGCTGATTGTGAACCCTGCAGTCCAAATGCATCAGCTAGTAATAATTTCCTCTTTTCTTTACTCATTACTCAATTTTTTGTATTTCATTTTTTCTACATGTGTTTGGTCATATGATATGTTACTCGTACTCTTCATTTTTTTGTCAAGTACTACTAGACACTCGAATATGAGTATAGAACTACACTCGTGACATTTCATTTTGATTTTAACGATCAAATGTAGCGACTACCTCGAGAATTTGTAGCTAAGCATGGCAAGTCCTTAAGGAACAGAGCCAAACTCGGAGTTCCTGAAGCCGGAGTTTGGACAGTGAAGTTATGGAGAGATGACCAAGATGTGTGGCTAGAAAATGGTTGGAAAAAGTTTGTGAGACACTTCTCTATAAGACGAGGCCATTTCCTACTGTTTCGATACGATGATCATTCTAAGTTTCAAGTCCAAATCTTCGATATGTCTGGCTGCGAAATCAAGTACTACAAATTCCTAAAACAACCAATTGCTGATTATGGTGCAGAAGACAATGATCCTCGCCATTTCTCAATACTCATGTCCGAGTCATACGTGACTAAATTGTGTATCGCGGTATGTGTTAAATAAAGCTTGTTCTTCTATTTCACCCAATTTTCATTATGAGTCATTTAGATACAATCTCTAGCTCGTAGTCGTAACTTGTAAGTAATATTTGCTCATTGTTTTGGGTTGAATCTGTAGGCAGTTCCGGCATCAGGTAAATCGGAACACTTGCTTAACTATCAAAAGGGCAAAAAGAGAAAAGTGTTTCTGTATGGTCAGGACAAGAAAAAGTTAGCAGTCCCATGTACTATGACATTAGGAAGAAACAAGTGAGACTGAGAATGCACCACTTTGTGAGGAATTATCGGGTGAAAGAAGGAGACGTGTGTCGATTCGAGTTGATTGAGGGGACTCGTGATTCGTACAACGTTCACGTCAATAGAAAACGTGTTGGTCGTGATGCATATTGCAAAAACGAAGAAGAGATTAACTATTAGCGCCCCGTTGATAATCATTTTCTTTCTTCGGATGATATATTTGATATTTCATGCTCTTCAATTAGTATTGTGAAGGTATAGTTTTCATTTTAATGTCTAGGGTGTTGAGCTTATCAAAATTGTTTAGGATTTATGCCACTATGCTCCGTAATTATCCAAAATTATCAAAATTGTTTGGGTTCAATTTATGCTCTTCTATTATTAGTTGATCCAATTATGACTACTTCATCACTTTCAATATTAACTTTACCGTACATAATTAACGCCACCAAATCCAAAAGTCCTATAACCGTCAGCCTTGAAGGGATAAGTATATATATCTCCGAGTTACTATACACGCACTGTATAGGTTCCCGTGATTGAGGACAGTACACTAGTCCAATGGATCGGATTCATCCCCCCTTTCGGGGAAACCCCTTTGGAAAGAATGTTGACAAAATAATGTCCATGATACAGAGTACTATACACTTATTAATTAGGTGAACGAAATTGCTTCCGACATCAATTGGAGTTCGTTATTATGGATGGATCTCAATTTTGAAAGCTTGATACTTGAAAATATGAGAAGGGACATTTTGTTTGGGCCAAACGCGCTTAGACACTAGGACAAAAAGAATGATCAGTGAACAATTACGGCCATCTAAAGCTAAAAATGTTATTGTCGTAAACTAGGCACCACACTTTTTAAGATTACGTACACTTGCTACTACAATTCTACAAAGGCAAACTAGTAGCAGCTTCCTACATTTCATAGATTTTACCCGTTACTTCGTTTGTCGTGGCTTGATGTTAACATTTGTTTCAACAACTCAAGAAAAAAAAAATCGATACTGAACTTATGTGTGATTGACATCTTGTAGAAGTTGTAGTTGAATAATTTCTCGGAGTAATAACTAAAATTATGAAACAAACCTTTGTATATACGGATTATATTTTTTTATGACATTTTAGACCTACAACTTTTACTTTTTGTACATATCGGAAACATGTGAGATGTACTTGATACAAAGACGGACAACAACAGGTCATTCACGAAATATTTTTTCGAGTTCGAGATTTTTTTTCCTTCTCTTTAACTTAGAAGTAAGAGAAAGGCAAGAGACAAAAGTACATGATGTAATGTTGCAATTCAAACACTTGTAATTGTAAAAATTCAATTTCATTTCAACCTTTAATCTAATGAGGAATAATTTAAACTTCGAACTTGATTATCATTTTAGTCAGTAATACGTACTCCAATACTCCTTAACAATTGAGGAATAACAAATAAAGCAATCTAAACCGAAGATCATTGATTCACTTAATCTGCCTCGACAATGCAAGGTCTCCATTCACCTAATGCTTTGTATTGGTCGAGTTTCCTCTTCGTTTCTCATTTCATACATCGCAAAACGTAAGTGTCAAGTATGGTCGATTTTGTGGGCCAAATATAGTTGGGCCTGATATTGTTTTCTTTTGAGGGTGGCAATAGTATTTGCGTGTGTGCCCCCACAACATAGACAACTTTGTATAGATTGTACGTACCATGAAATTTGGCAATGATTTTGACGGTCCACTTTTTTTTTTTGTTCATATTCCTACATGATTGAATAAAAATAATCAAACGCGAATAAGATTTAGCTAAGTTAGATTATGTGTGTTGCAAAATAAACACTAGTGTAAAAGTTGGACGTTAATTAAGTCTTGCGCGTCATACTAGTTGCGCGACCATTGGAACACGTACGTACCATTTTCTTCCGTCAACTTTTTTCTTGCAAGAAATTTCTTCTTGAACTTTATTAGACGTTAACATGGTTAGTTATTAGCCACTAATGACTGTCCACGTACAAGTTTAACTTCATTAATAAAGAAACAAAAGTTCGTTACACCGTATGGTCAAATGGAGATCGTAGCACGTCATTGGTGGATACTCGTGTTTGTACCATTACATGATATGACGTTTTAAAGATAATATAAAGTTAGATATGATTATAATGACTACGATCTGCATGACTGAATATTCCTACGATATAACAAAACGAAACTATCTATTATGTTTATTTACGACTAATACACATTAGTGGTGGGAAAACTTAAGATATGTGTAAGCGGGTTATCCATTAAGTATATATGTTAGTTATATTGAGGTGGTGAAAAGTGGCAACTAAGTTTGAGAAAATGTAGTCAATGATTGCGATGTTGCCAAAGTCCAAAATTACATGACATGCCTACGTGGTCCAATGTCCATGGAGATGAAATATTGGTTATGGATATGTTATCGCAACTGAAAGAGATTTTCTAGTAGGTTGTTGTTTGACAAGTTTTGATATGTTCTTGGCTTAAGTTTTGGGGTGACGATTACCATTATCGAAGATTAATTATGTTCATATGTGTTAATGAAAATGCATATAACTAACATTCATGTGTTATGTCATCATTAGACATTAGTTTTTCTTTTCATACTATGATTTAATTAATTTGGAGTATAACTTCAATTTCTTTTAATTTTGATTTAAAGATTTATAAGGCGGTGAAAGCCTTAATAATAATATTTAATATTTATTATGGATTCAGATCGCCTAGAGTTATTTTTCCCTGATATTAGTAGAGTTTACTATAAATGAAAGTTATAAATGAAAGTGTATTTTAAACACAAGGAATAAATCGGATTGAGATCCCATGGAGTTGAAAAATAACTCTACACCGCTACACGGTAGAGATAACTTAAAATGGAAAATTAACTCTACCATGTGAGTTTATATCTTATTATTTTCATAAATAAATTTACAATTATATTTTCCGTTTATAGTAAACTCTACCAACTCTTTGAAAAAAATAACTCTAGGGGATCTGAATCCGAATAAATATGCATGGTAGAGTTAATTTTCCATTTTGAGTAAACTTTACCATGTAGAGTTATTTTTCAACTATAGGGGATCTCAATCAATTTATTATTGTTTTCATACATTAGGGCTTAGTATGTAGTATACGAGATTACATACATCATATCGCCTTAGCTACCTTCAGTACCTTGTACTCCCTCCGTTCTTTTCAATTGTTTTGAATTCCTCTCACATACTCCGTGTAATTCAAACGGAACAATATTAACAAATGAAAAGAACGAAGGGAGTATTAATTAAGCTTGTCTACATACATTTGGAATCGTGAGGCCAGACAACTATTATATACCTTAGACTGCCTAGCCTTCAACGACTTAGCTTATGATCTCCGTAATATTGAGATTGTAATATCGAGTTAAATTACTATCTTGAAAAACTTGTAGAAGCTTAATTAACGACGACTTTATATTAACCTTAACATAACACAACTATTATTATCCCATTTGGCATCTCTTAATAAATAGTACAGTAGTACATTATAGTACTCCATGTTCCTATAAGTCTAGCTTACACAAATTGTCCTCTTTCATACCAACACATTTTGTGTTTTTGCCAATAATTTACCTTCCTCTTCTGTCTATTGGTTGTCATTTCTGTCCTCTGAATGCACGAATGAAGCCGATGATCGGTTACAAATTAAATAAATCCGATCTTATGATAACCTCTGTTACACAATTTTAAACAATTAGCTAGCTAGATTATACTCGTAGTACTTTTTTTGAAGGGAGGCTAGATTATAGTACTTAAGAGTACTATATAATTAAGAATTATAAATTAAATCTAATGGATTACAAATAGACAAGTTGGCGACAAACTTCGGCTGGATACTAACATTATGTACGTTAATATATTCTTTAATTACTTTGTTAATTAATGATGATAAACAAAGCTTCATTAATCTTGTCCTCTTAATTAGAACAGTAAGCTCAATGTAATGTTTTACCAACATGTTCTGCCTCACGAGCTAACCTTTTCGGGTTTAATCGCTTATTCTAAGATTACTACACACCAAATCACAGTATCCAATGAAAACCTAATAAAATTTGCATGTGGAGTGGTATGGTGTTACTATTTGCAGAGATCGAAATATATACCTACTAGTTTTACTTAACTTGCTCAAAATGACTTGCATTGTGATCTAATGCCATCTTTTTGTTAGCTCAGTCCACTGTCTTCTGATTGAAAACATCACATGGCTTGATTATCTATTTTAGTAGAAAGTTAAATACAGAGTAAGTAAAGAACCATTTCAACCTAAAGTCTGAGTCAGTGATTGTCGATTTTTTGTAGAAGCAAATAAGTCTGCCAGTGTTAGGTTTGACGCGTGGTTGATCCACGAACAAGTCTATATATGCCTAGTGCGCGATTAGACAGACGACGTAGTCCTCTAGGCTCTGATACCAATGATAAAAACCAATCATATGCTCCCACAATTCTAGATTACGCAACAATAATCTACACCTTTCCTGTAAGCTTCCCCCTGTCCATCATGTACGTAATACGGTTCAATGCATGGCAATTCCACCATAGTCCCTTTCGGTGAAGTTTGCTTCTAACGAGCTACCCAAAAAATCTCGTCCAACGTGCCAAATGTCAGTTTCCAAAGCATCCACGTGTCCAGGTCGGTTTGGTGGGCTCCATCTCCCACATCACCACAAACCTTGTCCGTTTTATCAACCCCCCTCAAAACGGCACCGTTTACGTGATCCAAGATTCACATAAAACCTTAACCAATCTCCACCTTACCACGTGTCCACTCACACGTGTCAGACTATTTTGTCTACTTTCAGCGTATTGCTCGCTATGTCGGTCGCCACGTGTACCCAAGATATTTTATTTTCCTTTTTTTTAACCCAACGAATGATTAAAATTACTATTTACCGCCCAAAACTAGATTCTCTCATTTCTATATCTGTCCTATTTTGTTCATTTTCTACTCTCAACCAAAAAACAGAGAAATAAAACAGAGCATCTCTGTTTTCTCCCTGTATCTTCTCCATCACTTTTCTTCACATATTTGTACAAAGTTTACACAAATGATCAGAAAATTCGACCCGAATGAACGCCGGATACTAAAATTTCCGGCGGTTCGGCCTTGCGAATCGATATCTCCGACAATACTAGTAACTTCTTTGATTGCTCTTTCTCACAACATTTCCAATTTCCAATCAAAAAAATTTCCTACTCAAAAGAAAATAGCCCGTGAAACATTCCGACAAGTTGGAATTCTCCTTATTTTCTTTGAAGAAATCCGAGAAAATTGTCCAAACTTGACTAATTCCCTTACACTTAGCTTATCTGAGCTCCATTTTGCTCTACAAAAGATTCAATTTTTACTACAAGATTGCACTAGAGATGGTTCAAGACTCTATATTTTAATGAAATCGCAACATATAACGAACCAATTCCGGGTTTTGATCAAGTCAATTGCTGCATCACTCGATATTATTCAGCTTGATTATTTAGCAATCAGCAGTGAAGTGAAGGAGTTAATCGAGTTACTATCAAACCAAGCTCGAAAGGCGAACCTCGAGACCGACCCAAAAGATGATTGGGCCATGGAGCGGGTCACATTCATGCTGAGTCAATTCGAGAACGAGCTTGAACCCGAGAGGGTTTCGATTAAATGGGTTCTGGATTGGTTAGGGATCAAAAGTTGGGCTGATTGTAACCAAGAAGTGATGTTCTTGGAGAATGAAATGAGTAATACCGAAGATGATGAAAGACAAAGCATGCTCTTAAGTAGGTTATTGGGGTTCATGTGTTATTGTAGGGGAGTCGTGTTTGATACGCTTGATAGAAATGATGAGCAAGTAATCAACCAAAGTGAAGCAAGTTTAGCAGGAGGTATGATCAGGTTTTTAAACCCGGAAGATTTTCGGTGTCCGATTTCGCTCGAGTTGATGATGGATCCGGTGACAATATCCACCGGACAAACTTACGATCGGCCGTCAATCCAAAAATGGTTAAAATCAGGGCAAATGCTCTGCCCCAAAACAGGGGAAAAATTAATGAGTGCAGAAGTTGTACCAAATTCCGCACTCAAGAAGCTGATACATCAGTTTTGTACTGATAACGGTGTTTCGATATCGAAACCCGGGAAAAAGATAAGAGAATCATTGTCAAAATCTGGTTCACCTAGCTTGGCTTCAAAGGAAGCTATGAAATTCCTGGCACAGTTTTTAGCTGCAAGGTTGAGTTATGGGTCAGATGAGCAACGGAACAAGGCTGCGTATGAGATACGACTATTAACAAAATCGAGTGTTTTTAACCGAACAATGTTGATCGAAGTTGGCAATGTAGCTCCTCTACTAGACCTTCTAACATCAACCGATGCAACCGCACAAGAGAATGCAATTGCTGCGCTTTTGAAGCTGGGGAAGCATACCAAAGGTCAAAAGGCAATCATTGAAGAAGGTGGATTAATACTCGTCATTTCAGTCCTCCGACGAGGACTGAAAATCGAGTCGAAACAGATCGCAGCAGCGACGCTTTTCTACCTCTCGTCGGTGGATAAGTACAGGAAACTGATCGGGTCGACAAGGGAAGCGATTCCGGGTTTAGTAGACTTGATCAAAGACGGTACATTGAGTGGTAAAAAGAATGCTATGGCTGCGATTTTCGGCCTTTGTTTGTATTATGGTAATCATGATAAAATGCTTGAATCAGGAATTATTTCTGAACTAATTAATCTTGTATCTTCTGTTCAAAGATCAGACATTTTAGCTGATGCATTAGCTATTCTAGCTTCTCTAGCTGAGAAGATTGAAGGGTCGATTGCGATTTTGCAATCATCGGCATTTCCTTTGATTTTAACCCTTGTTAAGTCTCCTATATCCCGAGCTGGGAGAGAATCTTGTGTGTCGATTTTATTGTCTTTGAGCATAAATAGTGGGAATAATCAAGTGGTCGCGACTTTAGCTAAGGAGCCGGCTATAATGCCTTCGCTTTACTCAGTAGTCACCGATGGCAGCTCGCTTGGTAGCAAGAAGGCGCGGGCGCTAATCAGTATGCTGCAGAAGTTTCATGAGTCGAGCTCATCAAGCTTGGCTGCATCAGCTGCTTCAGCAGTCAGAAAAGAAAGGTTTGTTCACGTTGTTTAGGGGAAAGCGTAATAGTGAAGCCTTTCCTTGTGGAATGTCCTGTATATATCTTCAGCTCGGTTTTTAGGAGCTGATCATACGATGTTGTTTAGAGTTACAGTCAAAATGTAATGCTTGTATAAAGTTAATCTCAAATTCTTTCTCATGATAGTAATTGGCTCAATGCCTACTATAGGACTTAGGTAGAAATTTTTGTCATACGTAGAGTCTGTATTATGATACATTGAATAAATGAAATAATGAACACCATTATTATTAAACTCCATTATTTCTAAGTAAGAGACTGCGTGTGTTTGGGTGTGAATGTGTGATCTAAAGACTTTTTTTTTTGAGGTCGTGATATTAAAACTTGGATAGCACATAATTGAGTGATTGACCATGCATATTTTACATGTACCGTGTTGAATTGTATGTCACATTTCCCTCATGATACACAAAATGTGCTTTGAAAAGTCGCGTCGCAATATGTACTTCAGGTGTTCAGGGGTTTGAATCGTGTGGAATACAATTCTAATTTGTTTTTCTTCTAGAGATCTCGAATGTCTATTTGGGTGTCAATTTCATTCCTACGTTAAGGCAAAATTTCTTCCTAAGGGGATAGATTAGTTAGCTTCTTTTTGAAAAGTTCTAATTTTCTTGTTCATCCAAACATGGGGATTGATCACATATTTCTTATTTTCTATATTCCCGTAAACTGTAAATTGATGGGAATTTAAGGCGACGATTTTACCAAGGTAAATCTGTATCTTACATGACAAATATGTCCATAATGGATTCAGATCCCCCGGAATTATTTTTTCATCAAGTTGGTAGAGTTTACTATAAACGGAAAATATAATTGAAAATGTATTTATGAAAATAAAAGATAAATGCATATGATAGAGTTAATATTCCATTTTAAGTAAACTATACCGTGTAGAGTTATTTTTCAGCTCTAAAGGATCTCAATCTGTCGTCCATAATATGGTTCAAGTTCAATAAATTTGCCTTGGCAGCTTGGTAAAATCATCGCCCGAATTTGAACCCCGTTCGCTTCCAACACAAAAGAGGTCAAGACGGCATAAAATATTAACCGGATAATTTACGTAGACCATGTAACTCCCAAGACCCGAGATAAACATGACCGAAGTTGTCCAGGATTCGAATCCTCATAAACATAATACTCAACATTGGACCAGTGTAAACGTATAAAACTTTCTACTCAAGCCCACTCTTTTACCAGCCCAACATCCAAAACAAGCCCAAAACTTGCAAAGCACTTCACTATACATAATTTTCCACAGATCGCTTGTTCTACAATCTTCGTCTCATACTCGAAAACTCTTCTCTCTCTCCTCCGCAAATCTTCAGTTCGCAATCAACTTAATTTCTCCTGGTAAGTAAAATTCGACCTACTAATTTACTTAATTACGGTTGTTCTTCTTTCGAATTAATCTCAATTTTAATTCAATTTTAGCATAAAATTGTTGGACCGACTTCCGTGAATTTCTAGGGTTTTACTGAACTCGAATTTTCTGCAGAAAGAATGGCGATGAGTGAGGCAAAGGTAGCTTCGGAAGAAGTTAAGATGGATCTGTTCGAAGATGATGATGAATTCGAAGAGTTTGAGATTGATGTTGGTATGTTTTTCTAGGGTTTCGTTTTTCTTCAATTCAATTCAATTTTATTACTTATTTCACTTCAATTTGAGTATTTGTGTTCTAAATTAGGTCTGATTTTGGTCTTGTATGCGCGGTAATAGTGTTGATTGTATCGATTTCGGAGTTCGATATTACCTTTGTTGTTTCGAATCGCAGTGTATGATTTTTCGCTAGTGTAGCTATGTATTTGGTATGGTTTGGTTTGTATAAGTCTATCGTCACACGTAACCGCTGTATTATCCAATTTCCCGCTGTACACGAGTTCCTTTTCGTGCGCTTTTCACGAATTTAGTTTTGTAAGGCTGGTGATGACTTGGAAATTCTGTTGGCCATCTAATGGCAATGTACATTGAGAAATTATGATGTGTTAGCTTTCTTTGATCCTCGACTGCCTAGGATTTTGGTTACACAGTTAGGTCTTTTTTACCTCGCTGTGTCGGGAGTGTATTGTTAATTACACCGTGTTAGGTTTTGGTTGGGCAGTGGATGGAAATTAAGGGGACTCTATATCTATTGTTGGTGTTCCTTTGCTACTGATATAAGGCGGAACCGCCAAAGTGTTAATATTGTGGAAGTTTATAGACCTGTTGGAGGTGCACCATGCACATATTTGTCTGTACATGCTAGAGCCTTTGTATTTGGGTGATGGCGGAAGTCACAGAACCTTTTTTTCTGTTGAACAATAGATTTCTCACTGAGTTGCTTGGGATATGTGGTTTGTCGATTTTTGAATGGATATGTGATGACCGAAGAAGCATAATAAGGGGTGCAATTAATGGCCGAGTTTGAGTTTAAATTTTTGGTTTGTGTGCCATTCGGGTGACATAAGTAATGAGATGTTTGATTGTGGATTTGTGGGTAGCTGTTTTAACTCACCTGTAGTAAGGCACGCCTTGATTAGAATGCCACCACAGGTTAGTGGCTTTATGGTTCCTGTAGTGGGAAATCGTATTGAATAGTGGAAGTGCTTGGAAATCTTAGCATTCAGAAGTTAACTTTTAACAATCTTCTTTAGTTGGTACATGCCACTTGGTAAGCGTATATAGTATTGGATGTGTGTGTTTTTCGGAAGAATTATTCTGTTCTAATTGTAACATGCTTGATGGTGGTTCCTTTTTTCTTTTCTTTTCTGAGACCAGTGGTTCTAGTTTTTTGAATTCAAATCTATGAACTGCTCTACTGTATTTGATCTATATCGGCAAATACAGCAATTATGTAATACATCCGCTAATTACTGACATTGTAGTAGTACACTAGTACAGAGTTTCTTTCTAATGTTGAAGGAAATCGGGATTAGATGGTTTGCTTGTGGAGAATTTTCCAATAAGTGGGGCATTTGGCGTCTGCTTTTGTCATGATCTAGTGTTATCTCATAAAGCAGTGCTGTGGCCTGTGGGAGTCGCTAAACAGAATGTAGGATGCTGTGTTCTCTGTATTTATGTAGATTTAACTTGCCTCTTAAATCTTGCTATAGCTGTAGATTGTGCATCTGAGCTGTTTCCAGGATTATATTTTGGCCAACACGTCTGTGGTTTATTTGCTTACAATTTTGCATCTTGAGTTCGCTTTCGTAACAAGGGGATATTTCTCATGATTTTCTCCTGTTCTCTTTTGTGGTTTATTTGCTTACATATCAGAAATTTTGCTCTTAGCGTCTCTGCTTTTAAGCATATCAGAAATCTGCTCTCACAATTAATGCTGTGTACGACCTCCTGATGGGTTTGTTTGATGCTTGCAGTTTAAATATTAAAGCTTTATCTCACATATCTTTTTGAATGATCTTTGACAGAGTGGGAGTGCAATGAAGAGGGCAAGGAGGTGACACAGCAATGGGAGGACGACTGGGATGATGACGATGTCAATGATGACTTCTCTCTACAACTGCGTAGGGAACTTGAGAACAATACTGCTGAGAAGAAATGAGTGTTCTATGATTGATGGCTCTATGGTACTCAATGCAAACACCAGCTTTTGAATTTGAAGTTCGAGGTGCTGTGAAGTGTTAACCCTATGGTAGTTTTCTCTTGAAACTTTTGGTACTGGTTGATAGGGAATTCTGTTGTTTACTAATGGGGTAAGACTCGCGTTTGTGTTGAGTCACTTGTACTCTCTTGGTAGAGAATTCGTTATCTTAGGAAACATGTGCATGTATACAGTATGAACCATTCTACCTGAGTTCACTTCTTCGATACATCTGCTCACTTGTCCTTACTCCTTCAATTGGTGTTTTGTTTTTTAAATGGTTGGCCATTTTGAGTTGAATCACTTAATCAGATTCATGGGTAATTACTTATATAGATCAGACCTCCAGCATTGTTCCGTTCATCATGCATGCCGGAGTATGCTTTTCCACAACAGGAAAGTATCAACATTGGCCAGATGTTGAGATACCAAATACCCCTTGTTTTTATGTAGAGGGCTAGTGGCTGTGGATGTATGTTTCATCTGCTTGGAATTTTGTTTCCCTTTTGTCCATTTTTGTTGATGGTTTTATTTCGTTGTCCTTCTTGACTCGCCTTAAATGTTCCGAGAATAATTCCAAGAATAAGCTTTGTTTTCACGTTTTGGATTGCCCCTGGGACCTGTGTATGGGGAAATCCAGATGCATTTTGGCCTCAGTAATAGGTGTATGTATTTTTGCACTAAACTAGTATGTTATCAGGATGAATTTCACAGATCAGTTTGAACCCTTGAACTTGTCAAGGGTTAGCCTTCACCCTTAATTTTTTAGATTCCTTAGAGTCTCGAGGGACTGGAAAGTTTTCGTTAGGTACGAATCGAAACCCCTTGCCAAGCTAGAAACCGTAAGTTCCGGCACTCAGAAGTCTGACCTATGTACTTGAGGAGTGCTCGATGTTGAGCACACAGGTTAGTAGTACCTGCATGGCAGAAACGTCCTGCTTGATTCATGTCGCCTCACTATTGCCAGATTCATGTTTCCTCACGGCCAAAATGACTGGTGATTGTACTCCTTTGGTTCACAATTTTGCTTTGCGTTGCATGCTGGCAGACTCTGCCGGTGGTCACTACCAGGCGCTTTTTATATGTCAGTCCCTTGTTCGCGGAATACAGTCATGAGCTCATACATAGCACACTGGGTGAAATTCATGACAACACACTGGAACGGCATTGGAGAATCACTGAGTTCATTCAACTAGTCTTACAAAATTCCATATGCACAAGTGCCATGAATGTCTAAACCAGCGAAAATTGTACTAAAACTGATGAACTACGAATAAATAAAGCTTCGAAAAACAATTACAAGGTGTCTTATCTTTCGATATGTCATAAGAAATCATCTGCAGCAAGTCCAGCAACTGATGGTGTACAGCTCTGTTCACCTGTAACAGAGTCCTGAACTTTACGCGACAGCTTTGCAGAGGTTCGACACAGCGGACACAAGGGTGTCTTAATGAGCCATGCATCGACACAGTGAACATGAAACCAGTGATTACAATTTGGAAGAATTCTGCACTTATCACCTACCTTAAAACTGTCTAAACAAACAGCACAGTCTATAGGAAAGTCAGCCCCTTTTTCCCCAACTTCTCTGTACTCAGAACAAGGCAGGTCCTGTGGGTTCATTCCTGTGCCCTTAATAATTGGGACACTACCCCTTTGTAGGACCCCATTACCCCCAAACTCCCTCCTAAATGCCCTCCTTGCTATACACATATGAATTATGACCAAAACAGCTATACCCACAAAGAGTAGTATCACAGACACAATTATTTCCATCACCATTATCTGTTTACTCAAGTCAATATACATCAAACCAATTAATAAGCTCACAAACTTATATTTCATCCTTAGTGCCAACCCTTCATGATCTTGTATTTCGTCAGAGACCGCGAAAACACTGCTTATGCTGCTGCCCTCCTGTTGTTTTCCAAAATTTGCAGGAACTGTACTGATGTACCATGCCTGTTAGTTACCTGTAAACAACAAACTTGTTCCCTTGTTCAGGACGGAAATGAGCAGGGTTTTGGGACGGTTTATGTTAGCCGACTTCAATTCATTTCCCGACCAAGGCAGCAGCCTTGTTGATGAAGCTTTTGAGGTGTTGTAAGAGAAATGACAAAGTAAGTTTGATTGGGGTGACTGGTGTGGTGTGTAGAGAAAACAGAAAGTGGTGGGATTAATATACTTGTGTGATTGGACCAGCAAGTGGAACTAATTCTGTCTTTAGTGGATTTCATATTCTTTAATGCACTTATAAAAGGTGACCATTTCTACTTCTGATTGATTGAATGATGGTCAGGATTAATTTTGAAAATCTTATGCTAAACTTAGATTGAAATGTGGATTCTCATATACTGTATGTCTGTATAATATAGAAGCTGCCCTAATTCTATGTTTTTCCAACTGGCTTTGACAGCAACTCTTCTACTACTTAAATCAACTCATTCTTCACCACTAGTACGTACTCTGATTTTCTTAGTGTCTTTGTTTCATTTCATGGAGGCATGCGACAATTAGCTCGGTTACATATGCTTCATTCTCTAATGTCTTACCGTAACTTATCGTAAATCAACTGTCACTAACATTACCATTTCTAATGAATTAGCTAAATTCAAATGAGAATACGTTCGTTTATACTACTACCTATATTGTGAATTAACAAAAAATGTGCTCAAATTTATATATATATAAAAAAATGTTTGAAAGTAGTCCAAATCATAATCATATAATGATAATCAAGTGAGGATCAAAGTTGGCCTAGTGTTTAGGTAGGTACTCAACATGTGCCTGATCACCTAGGAAGCACGGACACGCCTGTCCAGTGCCGTGTCTGTGTCCGACACGTGTCGAACACGCCCAAAAACCGTGTCCGGTTTTTTTATTTAATTTTAGGACACAGACACGGTTTTTTTTAATTGGACACAAACCAGACACCGACCAGACACCAACCAGACACCCGACACGACACAAAACTACGTCGTTTTGACAAGTTTTTTTTAAA
>JBBYHQ010000009.1:5805518-5823491 GCA_038382645.1 Spergularia azorica
TGTCTTATTAGTTTTGTTTATTTATTTCTAATAGTATTATTAATTTAAAAATATAATTAAATCATGATATTCATGGGAATATATAGGATAAAAAAAATTCCGGCCAAAAGTGGTGTTTTTTGGCTAATTTGGTAGTTTGGCCAGATGTGCTTGTATATGGTAGACATTACGGAGTATTAATTAACGAAAGTAGAGATCGTCGTAGAATTATTAGCCATGCATGCCCAGGTTGAAGAGATTGTTGCAAGCTAATTACATCTCACGAGTGTTTATACTTTATACTCACTGAACTCCATTTTAAGTGCCTAAAACTTACCCGAAATAGAAACGCTAAGAAATGCCTGAAAATGGCGAAAGAGGGAAATAATGCCAACTTCCTAATAAAATGAAGGGAGTACATTTCATCGGGTCGTGACGAGTGTGCGTTCTTCCTAGAGGCTAGAGGTCACTGGCCGTAGCCAGTAGGCTACCGTTTCTCTATCCCAAAACAGACTTGGGATGAAAAAGACATGATACATACAAATACTCGCATAATCGACACCACCCTAAGCTTTTAAAGAAAAAACAAAAATAATACGATATGAGAACAGAATTAATTGGAATTATTCAATTTAATTAAAAGAGAATACTTAATTTGGAGAAAGAATTACGACTTATGAACATTTCCCCGAAGAACAAAAAGAGTTTTGAACTTCTATTTTGGGCAGGAGTAACTACTAAGACGTAAATACAAAAGTAGAGGAGCTATCAAAGTATGTAGCGATCTTAGTCTTCAGAAGCGTGCTCATCACTATTCTCCATTTGATTCATCTCCATCGGTATCCTGGCAGATTTCGCCCTCCGAACAGCCATTTAATTTGGTTGTTCTCCCGCTCTAGGAAAGCTACACCCGCATTATTTTGCCTCTTGAGGAGCGTGAGGTGGTAATGCCTTGGACCAGCAGGTTGCAATCGGAGAGACTGCTGAGATAGGATTAGAAAGTATCGAAGCCCCGGCCCTTTTCGTTCAAGTCCAAACCAATGGAGCTTCAGCCGTACGTGGTTGCATCAGTGCATAACAGCTGCTTATTTGATCCTTCGTCCTTTCCATTTATGGCAATACATGTTGTTAATGAACCAACTCAGCCAACCGCCTAGACTGATGGCCGATGAACACACAAACACAATGGTTTTAGACCTTAATACACGCATGAACTTATTTGACTAGTTAACGTAAAGCCATATAATAACTAGCTTATTGATTTGATTGGCAAAAACTTATATCCAACAAGAATTTTCTGTTCGGTTTTTCATACTCCCTCCATTTCATTCATTTCTTTACGTTGGGCCTGGGTTCCCCTCACAAAACCCGGCCCAACGTAAAGAAATGAATGAAATGGAGGGAGTACTATTTTCAAGCAAGTTAGCCAACATAGTAATGACTTGAGTTAAGTTAAGCAAGTTACCAATACAACAAGAATTTGCTGTTTGATTACACGTCGGTTCGGATTTCGTACTTCTCAGCTATACTCCGCATATAGTAATGACTTAAGTTAACTAGTCATATCATCACGATAATTCACCGGCGATGATTTTGCAAGACATTTCGATTACATGGAAGACAAATACTCCGTATATGTACGTTTTCATTAAATGATCTTGATTCAATGAACATGTCTTGACAATAGTAATTATTGCCTTTGGGCTTTTGCTTTGGCAAAATCATCATCCTACATCACTTACATACACATCATGTATATTTGGGTATATTGATTGATATATCATTATTATCATATACAGTATGATATATCTGCCATATCACTACAAAGTTTTTCCATATGGACAATGTTAGAGGTGAACAATGTAGACACTTGAAAGTGTCTACAATCAGAATTAATTTTACTGCACTAGCAAAATTTTACTACTGACACAAATAATTTTACTGCATGACTTTTTAATCACAAATTAATTTTACTACTCCAAACTCAATTTTACTACTATTGACTTAATTTTACATTGTAGACAGAATTTTTGTGTCTACACTGTAGACCTTTAGCAAATTCCTTATTAATAATTGCAGCTCTTATAATTAACTAGCTTAATCGCATCTTTCAAGTTGTGTTATAACGCTGTATGAACGTTAACATATAATAATACTAAGAAGACGACGCAAAACATTAATCAACTTTCTTTCAAAAAAAAAAAGTTCATCAACTTTCAATTAATTAATAAATGATCATACTCAAAGACTAATCAAGAGATTAACAGGCCTTTAAATAGACACTAATCTTATGCATACCAAGTCACTTCATTTTATTCTTTTTACACATACAACTAAGCAAAACGATCAATAATGAAGCTTACAAGTATGAAACTCTTATTACTACTCCCATACATCTTGTTGAATGTAGCTTACGCTTCATCTTCATCTTCATCCTCGTCTTCCGTATCCTCCTCCCCGTCGGTTATTATTGTCGGGGCCGGAATGTCAGGTACCTAGCTCACACCTCGCTGATTATAAATTGTAGGTTAATTGTGTAAATGTGCTACGGTTTACTACGTATGCATAATATGAGTATGCATTATTGCATCTATATATGTACGTACTATATATAGCGAGTTATCGACGTACATATATTGTGCCATACTAGTCCCTACACCCTACTGTATAGTCGTTGATTGATCGTCTTAATTAGTTAATCAATTCAAAACTCTAAGACATACTTGGATTAAAAATCGTAAGATTGGTAACAAGCACTATTCACTATTTCGCTGTGTTTGATTCAATATTCCAATGTATCGCACGTAAACTAGAGATCGAAATACAATGTGTGTTAGTTTGTTACTGACGAAAATGGTTCATATTAACCGATTCAGGCCGGCCACTGACGATGACATTATCATTATTGATCAGGTATTTCTGCGGCAAAGACACTTCATGATGCTGGGATTAGGGATTTCCTAATACTAGAGGCTACAGATAGAATTGGAGGACGAATTAAAAAGACAGAATTTGCAGGGTACACAGTTGAAATGGGTGCAAATTGGCTTCATGGAGAAGGAGGTCCCAAGAAGAATCCTCTCTACGAAATGTCCAAGAAAATTCACCTTAAGAAATACTTTTCTGATTTCAGCAATGTGTCATTGAACACTTACAAACAAGAGTACTAATATCGTGTTCTCACAACTTTCAACTTTTTTGTTGCGCATGTATGACTGTTTTATATGACGAATTATATTATGATATACCGAACCCCAATTCATTTTGGGAAGACTAAAGTTTTGTGGTTGTCAACTATGTTGATTTTGTGTTTGTTCTTAGGGGTGGTATGTATAGCCAAAAGGAAGTAGATGCTGCGCTTGACAAAGCTGAGGAAACAAGTAGTTTCGGCGAGAAGTTTTCTAAGATGCTGCGCGCGGAGAACCACGGGAAAAATAACGATGATATGTCCATTTTGGCCTTGGAGCGTCTCCACAAAACGTATGTTTTCCCTTCTTCCCTCCCTGCTAGTCCCAAACAACCATAAATATGTAATCTTTGTGTGTATATAGATCGTGATAGAACTATAGATGTGGTTCGTAAAGTTTGACTTAATTAGCTTAGGTCAACTAGAAATTGATCAAATCTATCTATAATATACTCAATCATATCCATTATACGAGTATACTTTTCTTGTATGATACGGAGTATATGTTTACGGAATTTCATCTAGAATAATGTAATTGCGTGCGTGGTTTCGCAGAAATTACGGTAAAAAAAAGTATAGAATTGTGTGACTATATATGTGATTGTGTCAATTAGATTTTTTTGATGATATTTGTATTGTTACAATTATTGATGTAAGTGTCGTTTGGCGACTATATTAATGAAATTCCGTTTTATTTAAAAAAAAAAATTATTATATGTGAGTGTGTACAAGTCATTTCTTTAAATAAAGGGGTAATACTTTGATATACTCCGTACAATGCAAGTAGATAGACAATGGTGTTGGGGAAAGGAAACCAATTGAGTAAGGTTATTAATGGACATTGATTCAGAGATCAATATATGTATACTCTTGCTATACTTATTGCATTAACAAATCATCAAGAGGCAAAGAGTCAAGATCGATCTAGGTGTACGTGCAAAAGGACAAACGGGTTTCTAATTTGTTACGGAGTACTATACTACTCTTATCTGGCTGTGCACGGTAAAATATAATTTAAGGAGCGTGATGATATGGTCTACAATTCTACAAATAACTTAAGAATACATAAAGTACTCGTATTATTTAGATGTCATTTTCTCAAATTAAAATCCATATGTAGATCCACAATGCATAACAATAACAGTAATTTTACGGTAAGACCGTCTCATCGTATGAAACTAATTAATCAGTTACTTTTGATAAATTAACATGTTACTTTTCAAATAGGTTGGCTTTGAAAAGTACTGGTTACTTTTAAAATGTGTGAGAGGTCTCATCGTATGAGACCGTCTCACGGTAGAATTGTAACAATCACATAGCTCAACGTGGTTCATGGACATATATACATGGACAAGAAAATAATCTTCTTTGCTTGGGAGTCGAAAATTCTAGGATTATTACCGCTAGTACAATATTTGTCTTATTCCATCTGTTAGTATGTAATACTGTATAATCATATAACAAAAAAGTTAGACTCAACTTAATGTACAATTTTCTTACATAATATTTGGTACATCGATTACTAATTAAGATGTCACTGCTACAATTTGAGATCCTCAGATCATATCCATCTTATTTCTACTTGCTATACTAGACTTCGACTCTACTTGGAAATCATGGTTTATGCTGATTACATGGCTAAATGTAATTTCATGAATTGTAGTGACCCAAAAACCACATTGGAAAGAATGGTAGACTTCTTCACTTTTGATGGAGAACAAGCTGAGGCACCAAGAGTAACAAGCTTAAAGCATGTCTTACCAATGGCAGAGTCCCATGATTTCGGCGAAAACTCGTACTTTGTAGCTGATCCAAGGGGCTTTGAGAGCTTAGTTCATCTCCTAGCCAAGCAATTCCTCACCTACAAGAAGGGTCACGTCAACGACCCTAGGGTCAAGTTTAATTAGGTAATTAATAATGCGCCTAGGCAAATATTACTTACATTAGTTTCTTGTATTCGAACTTAATGCTTGAGTCGGACTGTTCTATTACACATAAATTGATTACATTGTATGCTTTTAGGTTGTTAGAGAGGTTTCTCAGTCAAAAAGTGGGGTCACAGTAAAAACAGAAGATGGCAAGATATACCAAGCTAAAACTGTCATTCTATCTCCCAGCCTTGGTGTTCTGCAAAGCGACCTTATCAGTTTCAGCCCAAGACTACCTGTAAGTTCAATCAATTTCCACTTTCAGAATATTGATCTTTTGATTTGATCTATAGTAATAAACAGAAATGATTGTTTGTTCGAGATATTGGAGTAATGTTGCTGCTGTTCGCAAATTAATTAGAAAAAATTAATTTGTGTATAGTAAAATCTGATTATCGACCAATCACTTGAACCAAATTAAAACAGTTGTGGAAGAGGCGTGCCATCTCTGAGTTTAGCATTGGAATCTACAACAAAATTTTCCTCAAGTTTCCTTATAAATTCTGGCCCTCTGGCAACGGCACTGAATTCTTCTTCTACGTGCATGCAAGGCGAGGATACTACGCAATCTGGCAGGTACGTACGTAAATAAAGATCAAATTAAAAACTACCTTAATAATCTCGAAACTCGTATACCTATCGGAGAATAATGTATAATCTGCTATATGTTATATGAATTGTAGCACTTGGAAGCCGAGCTCCCAGGATCGAACGTAATGTTCGTGACAGTGGCCGATGACGAGTCTGTAAGAGTTGAGCAACAATCCGACGGGGCAACGAAAGCCGAAGTCATGGAAGTCCTAAGGAAAATGTTTGGAAACCACATTCCTGAGGCATCAGACATTATGATTCCTAGATGGAAAACTGATCGATTTTACCAAGGTTGCTTCACCAATTGGCCTGTTGGCTACCCTCAGGAGCGTCACGACCAGTTGAGGGTAGGTTTGCACCTTATAGCTACGAAACTAGGCCACTACGAGCTAGAACCGATCTGTTTTATAATAATTCATTAATATTACGCTTTTGACTCACTTCAATTACACTTAAAAAGGCTCGTAAATTATATGTGCACCCTATGTATATATGTGTCATGATAATATGTTACCACCCAATGTGTTATTGTGTTATATGATGAATCAGTAATTAACTTGATAAGAATAAATAATGAATCACAACAGATGTGAATTGTAAACCAAAAAAATATGATCTAGTACTATTAATTAGTGACATTATTGTTTTTCTATAGTTCCTTATATATTTAGGTTATTGCAACATGGTGATCTTCTTTGTGCAGGCTCCTTTTAGAAGGGTCTACTTTACAGGAGAGCACACACACCCTAGACTTTTTGGATATGCAGATGGTGCACTATATGCAGGTACCACTTTTAGTCATTGAGCTATAATTAAAAAAAATATACTCCATTTAAGCACATTTTCAATTTTGAAGCATAAATATATACGTTTTAATTCTAGCTTATCACCTTTAGTAGATGAGTCATTGCGCATGATAGTATGTCTAATACATGGAGAACTGGTCTTTATCGATATCTCAGGGCGAGACACGAGTAGGGATGTAATCAACTGTCTCAAGACGAAGACATGCTGAGGCATGCATCTTCCGGCCATCTGAAGGAATAACATTGATTTAATTTGATTTGGGTGTTATAATGTTATTGCTAAGTTACAATTGTCTACGTTGTAATAATATATGAGTGTCAATTTCTACAATATAGATTTTCGGTTGAGTTGGAAAATTAACAAAAGCACTTGTTCACTTATTAGAATAATTAACGAGTATTTAGACAACAATCCAATATAATTAAGACATTTAATCATGCTTATGTGTTCCGACAAAACCTAAAAGCAAAAGAAATACAGTCCCTTAATCTTGTTTTTTTGCATAATTAATCAAAATCAAAAGGATGATCTGCATGAAACATAATAATGTTGGTAAATGGTAATTAACTATTAGTCTATTACTGTAAAGTTAACACAGCATATATTACCATATTAGCATGCTGAACACAGTCAACATGACAACATCCTTGATTAATTAAGGAGGTTGGTACATTAAGAAATTCAGAAATTTCCCCTATTGATATACTCCCACCGTACCATTTCTTTAACTTTTTTTTATTTTGGGCTTGTTAAATCCGACCCAACGTAGAGAAATGAAAGAAATAGAATGAGTATGAAATATCTGGGTGGTTTTGGTCAAACAATTGTTTGAAACAATTGGTAGTAGAATAATTCCGTGTTTTCACCCCACCAGGTTTTCTTTACTCCCATTGCTTGTTAACATTTTCTTACTTGATAAGTATTCCGTAGATTTGTCATTGGCTTTGCAATATTTTGGTAAAATCAAATGTTAACATCATGTAAAAACGGAAGTCATAGTGAAAAAATGAAATGAATGGGTTTGCATTAATTATTGATGAATGATAATATAAATCTACACTAGAATCAACGGATTCACAAAACGTCGAGTTAGACGCTAACCCTGAAAACTGATGCAAGGGGTTTTCTATCCACGTATAACTATCCACAAATTAAATGGCCTCTTTTCTTCCTTTTAGTGAACTTTATTATGTTTGGGAATTGCTAGAGGTCTACAGTGTAGACACAATTAATTTGTCTACAATGTAAAATTGAGTAAGTATTAGTAAAATTGAGATCGGAGTAGTAAAATTAATTGTAATGAAAAATTCAGGTAGCAAAATTAATTGTTCGAATAGTAAAATTTTAATAGTGTAGTAAAATTATTGCTGATTGTAGACACTTTTAGCATTGTCCTGTTAATAATTAGGTTAGCTAGGCTTTTGGTTAATATATATGGTTCTTTGACATGGCATCAGAATTTCAGTATCAATTGATTGTGTGTGTTACGATAAATATTCCCTCCATTTCAATTCAAGCCTTTCTGCTCTAGACCAAATAAAATGTTCATTCATAGGGTACGAATTAAATTAATAATTTGCTTATATAATCTATATATCCCGCATTGCATTGCCTCATTTCCCATTAAATTTAATTACTTGAGTTGAAGTGTGAGATTGAAGGAGCTATGGGAGAGTGCTTTATGTTAGCAATAATTTTTATTGTGCGAGTCTAATTGGTTTTAGGGTGTGGATTGTGGAAGCTGCCTTGTAGCCAGTATTATTGCGTGCAAAGTTGTTAGCTGAATCAAACGACGACGTATATTAGATACATACCTACACTTCAACATCAGAAAATTTGACGC
Source organism: Spergularia azorica (assembly GCA_038382645.1). Taxonomy (NCBI): domain Eukaryota; kingdom Viridiplantae; phylum Streptophyta; class Magnoliopsida; order Caryophyllales; family Caryophyllaceae; genus Spergularia; species Spergularia azorica. The sequence continues at coordinate 5,813,854 of JBBYHQ010000009.1, forward strand.
TGTGTGGACTTTTGGTACGATGATACAGTTACTCCATCGATTTTTTTTGTTAATATGACATCGTTATCAATATTACTCATCATTTTTATACCATTTAAAAAAAATATAGAAGATAAGGAAATAAATGTCTGATTAAGATCATTTACACTTGGCTTCTTGAGGTTTAATTTGATAACTAAATTCAATTATACAAATTAAAACACTAAATAATGTATGGTACGATAGGATAAGGTATGATTTCAGCTAACTTATAAAGTAGTATCATTAACACATTTGCGTTGCAGCGCAACAAGTTGAACCAGCTACTCTTATAGTATTTGATGGACCATGCACGACAGCATGCCCATATACGTACCACGTACGGAGTACTCCCTCCATTTCATTCATTTCTTTACGTTGGGCCTGGGTTTTCCTCACAAAATCCGGCCCAACGTAAAGAAATAAATGAAATGGAGGGAGTATATAGGAGGTGAGGAATGAAGATTGGCCACAAGTCCACATAAGTTACCATATATATCCTAAAAGAGTACTATAAACAATAGCCAATAAGAGTAGCTCATTAGCTTAAAAAATTACCTGACTTTTATAATTTTTGAAATTTGATGCATTTGGAAAATCCTCAACAAGGGTAGTGGTAAAAAGTAAAAGGAGATCGATCGAAAGACATATATCTGATAAAAGGATCACAAATTTTACTGTGAGGCGGTATCATACAATGAGACATCTCGCACATTTCAAAATTAACTATTATTTTTCAAAGTCAACTTATTTCAAAAGTAACATGTTAATTTGTCAAAAATAACTCAGTAATTGGTATCATATATATACGATAAGACGGTCTCACCGTAGACTTACTGTAAAATGATTCTTTTTGTTCTCACGTAGGCAATTACTTAGTACGGAGTAATAATTTATTTATACAAAAGTCACTCTACAGGTTTGTTTTTATACTCACTTTAAAACTTTGCGTTTTCGGCAAATTTGCAATGTGATACTTTACACGATAAAATACACAATGCAGATGATATATGTAGGTCAGTAGGTGTGACTCTCGTGCAATAGATTTCATACTACAAAACTTTTCATACATAAGCGTACAATTAATTAAGCAGCAACGTACGATAATGGGGATATGAGAATCGTGGGAGAGATTTGTTGGAGTAATCTCCAAGCTAAGTGTATATGGTTGTGATAAGGAAGTATGGCAAATAGCATAAGACGGAAAGAGGAAAAAATACGAGATCGACAGAAGCACTGCGGCGGACCGCGGAGCTAGGCTCGGCGGACCGCGGACGCCTCTCGGCGGTCCTCGGGCCGATGTCGGCGTATTTTACGCGTTTACTTGTTTACCCTAATTCGTCTTTGGCTATTTTCACAACTATAAATACAAGGCACGTCCTAGGCTCTAAGACACACAATAGTCATCTCATAAATTCTCATAAAGTCCCAAGGGTTCGATAGTGTGGTTTGAGCATAGGAGAGGCGTTCGGGATCGGTTATATCAACCGGGGTTCTTCAGTGCAGAAGAGGTTCGGTGTTGTGTAACCTGGAAGGCGACCGCCATGAGGAGCTTGCACCGTGGCTCGACGAAATTATCTTTAAGTACATAGATACTTTGTGGTCTCGGCACAACAATTTCGTTACTACGATCCGATCAGATAAGTCAGATTAATACCATTATTTCCAACAAGATTTTCATGTTAATGATCTACTCCACCTGCGAAATCCCACCTAATAATGACTAATCACTAATTTAACGTATGTTTGATGTTCATTGTTCAACCGCGCCCCAAATACAAAGACTTAATTTGATTTACACGTACCAATAATTTAATTAGCCCTCTTTTTTTTTTTGGTACAAAAACGAAAAGTAATTTAGCCCTCTATGATTACATTTTTTGAGGCACCATTTGTCTATTTATTACGTACTTCCTCCATTATTTGCTCAACAATATTATGTGAATATTGTCAAAATGTTGAGTTTCTACTTACAAAACTAGGGAACTAACTTCCTAGTACTAATTAAACGTACATTTATGTATGCTAACTTGATTAGGAAGGAGTATTATTCCATATCGACATACCACAATCATAGATCCATATTCATAATTAAACTCGGTAATGTTCCTACAGGTAGAACTAATTGTCAATACTCGATGTTATGTTTCACCCGCCTCAATTTTTCTATCCGATTTTACACATATCTACGTACAAAGCTCCACAAAGCATAAGCACACATGTTACACCAACCTTAATTTTTGGATTTACACATAAATTCCCAAGATAATACTATACTAATACTATCAATCCATTATTTCCAACCAATTGCTTGACAAAGAGCCACCGTGTACGACGTCCTTTCTTAAAATATCGAGGAAATTATCATTTCAAAATGTACCAACCTCGTTAGTCAAGGACGTTGATAGTATTAGATAATAGATAATCACACCCAATCAGCATCGTTATGTTTCATTCTTTTAATTTTGAATAATTAAGGAGTTAAATGTCAAATGAGTGATTGAACTTTCCAAAATCAATTAAAATGGTGTATGTCAACTTTTATACACCAATTTGGTGTCTCCATCCACTTTCATCCAATTTTCCGTCAACAATGCATCTCCCTCTCTCTCTCTCTCTCTCTCCCCTCTATCTCCCAGCAAGTCCCAACCCAGAAAAAAACACTCGAATTCTTCTACTAATTAAAAACCTAGCTCTGCTTCATCAAAGGCCATTGCAGTTACACTCCCGCGATCAAACAAAGCAATTAATAACACAGCTTCTCGCCCGCGATCTCAACTCAATTCGATTGATTAGGATACCCCCATGTTTTCCAAAATCTTTTGCTGAAAAATCCCCAAATCAAACCCAGAAAAATCCCCAATAAAACCCAGAAAAATCCCCAATCAATTCCAGAAAAATCCACAAATCAATCCCATAAAAATTCCCAAATCAAACCTAGAAAATCCCCAACCCATACCCAATTCCATTCGATTATACTTGAACGAAAAATTGATTTAAGACGAAAAAAAAATTCTATTATACTTACGTTTGATAATAGTCGGATTTTGGTGGTCTTCATTGATGATGAACAACGTTTGGAGGAAATAGGGATTTTGATATTTGTTGTGAGAAAAATTGGAGAAATGGGGATTATTGGGTATAATTTCATTGTGTAATTACAAGTAGAAATGGGGGAAATTTAGGAAGGAGAAAATCAAGAGGGTAGAAAAATTGAGGAGAGAGAGACGGGATGAAGATGATGATGTGATGAAGATGATGGTGAGTAAAGAATAATGAGAGAAGAGAATAATAAAGTGGATGACAAAATTAACAGAAGTGGATGGAGACACCATTTTCGTGTGAAAAAGTTGGCAGACACCAATTTGAGTGATTCCGAAAAGTTCAATCACCAAATTCACGCTTAACTCAATAATTAAGCAGAAGGCATGATTAAGAAGAAGGACTACTTTTGCTTAGCTTTAAGGTTATGTCGGAACTTCTAAGTATGATTAAATGTGATAATTATGGTGGTTGTATATAATTAATTTCAGCACTCGTTCTAATAAGTGGACGTTGCGGGTGGGAAATATAAAATTGATACTAACAAAGTAACAATGCCATAAGTTTGCTCCAAAAAAACAAAAAAAAATGCAAGAAGTTCGCAAAAAGTTAAACCATTTTCACTACCTTTTATCAGAAATTTTCTCCGGGTTTACTATGGTTTACTTATCTTTAAATCATTACATTTTATAACGATTTTTTTATTGGAAATTCTAATGTGAGACGGTCTCATACGATGAGACCTCTCACACATTTCAAAAGTAACTATAACTTTACAAAGTCAAACTATTTCAAAAGTAACATGCTAATTCATCAAAAGTAACTGATTAATTCTCACGGTAATTACTATTTTTTTATTTACTAAATTACTAGCCATTTTGGTTTTTAAGCGACACAAGTGTCAGACTCCTCGTTGTCTTTCGTTTTTCCCTCTTCTTGGCTAATTTTCTTTGAATTCTCCACTCGCTAGGGACCTGTGAATCCATAAGCCGCCTCTTGTTATCCTACCTCCAGAGCTGTCCCTCTATTCTCTAAACATTTAATAGACATATCTAATTGAGCTAAACCCGAACTTATGTGATTGTCCATTAAGTCACAAATTTGAAGGGAAATATGGAAAAATTAAAGAAAATAAGCCAAACCGAAGGAAGTTTCGAAAAGAAAAGACGAGAAAATGATTAAAAACAACCGAAGAAAATAAGCAAAAACTATTTTTGAAAAGGGTAGTGATTTGATAATATTTAGTAAAAAGAAAGGCAAAGATTTGACAAAAAAAAATATTTTTAAAAAAGGTAGCAAAGTGGGAAAAAGTCATTATAAAAGTTAGTGAATTTTTTTTCTTTTTTATCATTAAATTATTAAGTGTCTATTATATCTTGGAGGCATAACGGCCAAACTACCAAATTGGTAAAAAAAGTAGGGGGCAAATGACATATTGGTAAAAAAAAACTCCAGCGACAGATTGGTAAAAAAAAATGACACAACCTACCAAATTAGCCAAAAAACACCTCTTTTGCCCGGAATTCACTTCCCTTTTTTAAATACTTCCTTTAATACAATTATTTAGCTCCCTTTTTAAAATTAATACTAAGAGAAAAAGCTACTTCGATAGCAAAAAAAAAAAAAAATGGAAGAAACAATTGACGGTATATATTGAAGCGGAGAATCTCCTATAAAACAAAAGATTTCATTTACGACGACTCCTTGCCTGCTAGATAGTACATAAGGAGCAATTTTCTTATCTTAATAATGCCATAACGAAAAACAAAGCAAAATATATAGGTTATGAAATTAAGGTTTCAACAAGAAAAACTTTCGTCAGCTCGTTTTTAGGTTACAATAACAAGTAATATCTCGGTTGACAATTATATGTGGTAGTTTAATGACTAGTACGCATTTACGAAACCAGAAATAACCTACGTTTAAAACACAAGGCGATATGATTAATTTACATAGTATAAAACCGAGAAGCGAGATGACTGTTCGGATATGATATTGAGCATTAGGCGATATGATTAATTTACAGAGTACTTTTTTGTTACAATTTTTTTTTTCTTTTTCTGAAACCATATTTCTTTAAACATTTTATTTGTGCATTACTTTGTAAAAAATGTCTTGTTCGTTTTGTTTATTTATTTTTAATGGTATTAATAATTTAGAAAATATAATTAAATCATGATATTCATGGGAATATATTGGAAAAAAAAGAATTCAGGGCAAAAGTGGTGTTTTTTGGCTAATTTGGTAGTTAGTGTCACTTTTTTTTACCAATTTGTCGTCGGAGTTTTTTTTTTTTTACCAATCTGTCATTTGCCCCCTACTTTTTTTACCAATTTGGTAGTTTGGCCGAGGCATAACTTATCAGTGCTTATACCATGCTCCAAGGAGCATGGTAATCCTCCTCACAATAGATGAGTGGGGACCATATATTAAAAAATGAAAAATCATTTTAAGTATGGTCTCCACTATTTATTGTGAGGAGAATCACCATGTTCCTTGTACTCTTTGGAGCATGGTATAATTTGCGCATAACTTATAGTTGGGCGAAAGTACGCCTCCCATATTTAGGTTTTTGCCTCAATACAAAGTTATTTTGGTAGTAAAATGGCTAATTATTAAACTGACATCATTTTTACATTTGGGAGGACGCCGATAAAAAGCCCAATGCACACTAAAACAAATATTCATCGGCAAATGGCATGTATTTTTGTACATGGTTAGTTGGTAACTCAGTGTAAAAATAGTAAATTTTGGTCGCTCTATCGCTACCGGTGCGGTGGTTAAACGTTGGGGATGGGTAAATGTCTTTGATAGAGAAGAGAGAAAGATGTTATAGTAACTAAATGAGTTTGGACTGGACCTATATAGACTACTTATGATGTTGGGAACGGCCCAACTTCGCCCTCAAAAACCAAGTGGCCCAGGAGTATTAGATTTGGGGGTCCAATTTGACAATCGTATTGAGCAAGAAACAACACCCTCACTTGTTTTACTTCAGAATTTGAGATCGACTACTCTTCGGACACTCGGAAAGAAATCTGAATTCGTCTTTCAAGACGAGTTACGCAAGCTGACTCGACTAAACAAAGTCGAGTCGGTTTGCGTAACTCGGCTAGATTAATGGAGCTGGAATGTTGGATGTGATGGAGCAAGTAACAAGTTCATGCATACCAACTGTTTGTTAAAATGATCGTAGAATTTATGCAGTTTTGTTAAATAATTGTTACTACACATTTTATGCATTTTTCAGTAGACCTTCTGTAGTGGTAGCCGAAAATTGACCGAGAGCTATCATCGGAAGTGTAGAAATGGTGGATTTTAAAAGACATTTTACGTGGTTAGATTCTCTCTAGGATAAATAATTTCCCGCTTTACTCTTGTTATTAGGTACATATGTATGTTTTAACAAAGTGTAATAATTGACATTTTCTCTGCATCTATATTGCAGGATGAACGACGTTACTAGACATCGAGATAATTCTGTTTTTGATTGATGGATCATCGCTTGTTACTCCGGGCAACCCATCGGGCTAGCATTCCGTTCTTAAGCTAGTTTTAGACGCGATTTGATACCTCAAAAAATTCATAAGCTCGGACACAATGTTATAATTATCCTAACCAACTCGTTGCAGAAACCCGAAACATCCGTTGAGGTAACGTCTACTTCAAGCTTGTTCCATGTTGTACAACAATATCATGATGGAAATATATACTGATCGCTCTATTATCATTTCTTGGAGTGTGGAATCATGCTCAAGCAATTTTTTCATGATCACATTTTACTTTAAAATATCATGCACATAAGAAAGGGATGTGAACTTTATGCAAAAGTATGTCCATTCTCTTATTATTGAGGAATACTGTACTCTTCGTAATAAACTCTATGATAATATCAACATGGGACATATAGAATTGGAGACAACATCATTTATCTGTCACACTTGAGAAGTTTGTGCCATATTCATACCTATTTTAAGCTCACTTTTTGTTGGCATATATTCTTCTACCTGATGTTTGTCCATCTGTGCAAATCACTGAATTGCGGAAATGGAATTGTTTACATTTTAATATGCATCAAGTCCTTTGATCATGATCATGAAGATTGGAGATAACTTCATCAATGTCTTTCCTCTCCCTGGGTTTGATTCCTGTCCAAGCATCCTCTTCAGCTGTTATGATTGGTCATAAACTCATAATTCAAAACAAAATAACAACATTACCGCAATGCCTTAAAGGCTCTCGCCATAAGGCACGGTACGGATGACCTATTATGGAAATTGGTTCGAGAATCGCATGAACTGACTGCTACTTCACAATATAATGAGCGTAGACAGTTTTATGAGCCGTTTTGTTTTATTCCATTATATCCCAAAGGCAATGAGTAGTGAGTAGTTAGACTTTGGCTCTATTGGAAATGGGAACATGGTCATAACTCATAACATGGTCTTTTAGGTGATCAGCCTCTTAACTCAAGAGCTCTGATACCATGTAGAATTTTAGAGGGAAGGAGAGTAAACATGGAGAAGTATGTTCTGCTAACACTTTCTCAATTAATCTCATCATAATTTGGCTCTTAAATAGCCTTATAAACCTAATAACAAATAACAACTAAACCCTACAATCTAACAAACTTATCTCACTCACGTTTGACTCATACTAGTCCACTAATTATTCAAATTACTAGCTATAATTTAGGAACTTCTAACAACTAATCTTGACTATTTTGGAGCATAACCAAAACACCCCCTTGCTCCAAAATCCTAGGAGCATTCTACCATAAACAATATCGTGACGTCCTTAGCCGCAACACGAACATACAAACACTTGAATCTTTGATGTCCCCTTCGAATCTTGATCAATCCTCGGGTTCTGCACACCCGTCTTCTTCATGGAGCACTTCTCTCCACATCTCGAACATGTTGTTCTTGTCGGAGCACTTCTCTCCGCAATTGATATAGCACGTCTGTCTATCTATCTCTCTATGGTGCACTTCTCCATGTTGCTGCGTTGCACTTGTCCATACGTACTCGCAAACTTCTTCATCTTTATTTTCTTCACATGCTGCTGCCCTTCATTCTTTTCACTCTTCTTTTAGTTGATATTTGCTTGTTGTACAAGGCTGTGTTGCCGTACAACACCTTCCACATTCGTTTATTTCATTTTTTTGTTTTTTTGTTTACTCTCTAACTCTTTTTCTCATGGATCTCTCTTTTGTAATCTTTCACTTACTCTCAACTAATTTTGATAGTAGCGAAACACAATTCTTTTTGACGCCCCATTGGGTATGGAACCTGGCTGCTTGAGTGTAGGTGATCAACCTCTTAACTCAAGAGCTCTGATACCATGTTGAATTTTTAGAGGGAGGTGAGTAAACATGGAGAAGTATTTTCTGTTAACACTTTCTCATTTATTTTCATAACCACTTCAATCTTATATAGGTAGTACAACACATAAATTCAACAATAACAAAATCCTAAAATTTAGGAACTACTACCAATTCTCACGTCAACTATAACAAGTTGACTAATTAAACCATTAACAAATTATCTAATTAATAGGAATTACTTTGACCTAATATTTTTGGATCAAGGGGGTGTGTTGGATTTATGATCCAAAAATATTAGGTCAAAGTAATTCCTATTAATTAGATAATTTGTTAATGGTTTAATTAGTCAACTTGTTATAGTTGACGTGAGAATTGGTAGTAGTTCCTAGATTTTAGGATTTTGTTATTGTTGAATTTATATGTTGTACTACCTATATAAGGTTGAAGTGGTTATGAAAATAAATGAGAAAGTATTAACAGAAAATACTTCTCCATGTTTACTCTCCTCCCTCTAAAAATTCAACACTGAAGAACCATGGTTCCAAACCCCCTCCTCCCCCACCCCCAACTCTTTTGTTGACTGTCACTGTACTACCAGTTCTTCCTAATACAGTAAGATTATACTGTAGGTTTAGAGCCATTTTTCAATGTTCTAATTACATAGTAATTGTTGTGCAAATACGCATAACTCTAGCTGACATTCTGACAATGCGATGCTGGAAGTTCTGTTTATCAACCGAGCAATTGCTCTGTACCTTTGATGGACAGTACTCTAGTAAACAGTAACTGCTACTGCTGGTATAAGCATGCTTTGGACAATGAGAATAAGAGATTGTGTCACTAGTTCAATCTTCGGTTCCCTTGAATTGTTAATGTTTCGTTAAAATCCTTTCACATATTCAAACCAAACTCTAACACCTTAGAGGATCGGAGGGAGTCTTACTGTTAACTGTACTTGTGCAGATTACAGATTAGAGTGATTGGTTTTCTTAGAATGTTTTTGCATACAATTTGGTGCATAACTTAGTAAATTGCACATGACCTGCTAGTTTTAACTCTGCAAGATTGAAATTTGGAACTTGTAAATTGCACGGATACAATGGAGTTGAATCTAGGGATATTGTCCAAGGTACCCTTGAGGTTTCCGACTTTATCTGTGGTATCCCTGAAGTTTCCGAAATTCCTGTGGTACCCCTGAGGTTTGCGTTTTGCCAAAATATGTAACTGAAACTTAACACCGTTAGAAAATTGT
>JBBYHQ010000009.1:5862654-5872999 GCA_038382645.1 Spergularia azorica
TGATGAAGTTGAACGACAGTGGAAGGAGGGGAATTTAGAATTAGAGAATGTTAGAAATTTAGAAGCAATTAATGTTAGGAAAATTAATGACAATGATTAGCATTAATGACGATGATTAGTATTAAATGATAGGGCGACGAGTAGCATATTTTAGGGCAGCGAATAACAACTCTCATTGGAAAACCCCAACTCTATGGATATGAATCGAATAAGAGACCCACAAATGAGGCTTATTACAATTCACACACAAACCCGTCAAGTTTACGGTCAAATAGAAAACCGCAAATATGAGAATTCAAGTCTAAAATGTTCCTAAAGAGATCGGAATATTAGATTGAGGTTGCGATTACAACACCTTGCCACAAGAAAAGTCCACCATAAGGTCATACATGCGGGCCAAAAGAAACCACTGGCCTACTAACTGTTCTTACTTCTGAGTGTTCTCTCTTCTGTCATTTGCTCATGAGGCCCGACTGACTTACCAGCTGAGTAAATTGGGCACCCAGGTGCGTCATTCTCAGATTTATAAATGATCTCAATTCCTAAAGATCAAATCTTTTGAGTTATGTTTACGCAACCAAGGTTAGCCCTGAACTTGATTCAACATATGAACACTTGGGTCATGTTTGATCATGCTTTAATCTTCAATTAATTATCTGGGTTATCTTTGATTTTAGCATGAGTAGGCTTTTTTTAGCAGTGTTTATGTTTATTCACATAAGACTTCATGAGAAATTTATGGAGCTGAGATAGTTTTAATGTAGTTTACAAGATCATGGAACCACAATCCCCATCAAAATCCAAACTTTCAGTTGGTGGGTGGTTTAAATTTCATAGAATTCTGAAATACTGCTTGATTTTCCTGGCATTTTTGGTAATTTGTGGAGGTGTTTTATATGGGTTTGGCGTATTAGTGAAGGAAAAGCTATATTTTACAGTGGTTGTGGATTGTGGGAGTACTGGTACTAGGGTGAGTGTGTATCAGTGGAGAATTAATGGGGTAAAAGATGGAGATTTGCCGGTTTTGTTGCACTCTTATCCTGATGAATTCATGAAGAAACATGTTTGGAAGAATGGCTGTCAGTACCATTGTATGCAAACTGAACCTGGGTTGCACAATTTTGTTGGTAATTATTCTCGGGTGAGGGCGTCGTTGGAGCCATTGATTCACTGGGCTGAGGGGTTGATACCGAGTGATAAACATGGGGATACACCAATTTTTGTTTTAGCTACTGCAGGGTTAAGGAGGATTCCGGTGGAGGATGCAAAGTCGGTATTAGATGATGTAGAGATTGTGGTCAAGGAGCATTCTTTTAAATGGAAGAGAGATTGGATTAGGGTTTTGAGTGGGAGAGAGGAGGCATATTATGGATGGGTTGCCTTGAACTATAAGACGGGGTATTTGAAGCATGCATCAAGGTTGCCTACGTTGGGGCTTCTTGATTTAGGAGGTTCTTCCTTGCAAATAGTTTCAGAAACAGATCATGTGAGAGACGATAGCCACCTCTTGGTGTCGAAAATTGGTCCTGTTGAACATCTGCTTATGGGTTACTCGTTGCCTGCATTTGGTTTGAATCAGGCATTTGATAGATCAGTTATTCAAGTGCAGAAGTTGGAAAAGGATGGTGGATCCGAAGTTAGACATCCATGTCTTGGTTCTATGTATGCTACAAATTATTCCTGCAGCAGTTGCACTAGGCCAGAATCGTTCATGCGTTTGACTGGGGACCCAAATTGGGAAAAATGCAAAATTCTTGCTCAGGGTGCAGCTATGAATTCTAGCATTTCGGATTGGTCTGAGCCAGGCTTACTTTCTAGTTGTCGGGGAGATTCTGCAAAAGAGGGTGAGTGTAAAATGCATTGGTTCCCTGATTGTGCTTGGTATAATGAATCAAACATGTATTGTGATATACTTACTGAATCTTTGTCATGCAACTACAAATGCTTCTTAAGTTTGGTGTTGTGTCTTATTATACACAAGAGTATAAGCCATACCATTTTTGGCCAAATAGTAATGTTAAAAGCTGCATAGTTATATGATGATAGTGAGATTTGCTCATTTACAACCTAAGTTTCTTCCTTTTTTTTATGTGCTGATTGTGTTGATTGGTACTGGAGAGGTTTGAACTGGGTTTTGCTAGGGCTGTTGCATGCGCTGCTTGATTCGCTGCTTGACTGGTAGAGTGTATCACTTTAGAGAATTATGCAGCCTGAGAAGTGTATTATTGCAAAACTCTGAGTTTTCTAGAAGTATAATGTTTGTTTCATAGGGTGACTTTTGAGATTAAGACGAGTTGACTACAAGTATTCGTTTGTTGGATACTTCTTTGTTTTAAAGATTGTGACTTGTGAGGTTCATGGGTCTTATTGTTGTGATTTGATTTACGCTATGCGACCTCAATGGATGTTAGCCACAAATGTTGTAAGCGTGTGGTCACTTTACTATATGTTAAGTTCTTTTAAATTTAAACCATGAGTGCGTAGTCTCATGTTGAGCATGGTTTTGAACTGGAAAAGGCTTCTCTGTTACAAGATCTACATTGTGCTCATTTTGGGTTCATTCTTCCACAAGACACATCTTCATTTTCAGTTTTTATATGCTCAGTAACTCGTACAAAGTAGTAATGTGTAGGGTATGGTTCTGATTATGCAAGCTCATTTTGCAGGTAAAAATGTTCTTAATGTTTCCATTAACACGAACCCTGGTGTGCGATACCATGCTTTATCAGGATTCTTTGTGGTATACAACATGTTAAATTTGACTGCAAAAGCCAACATGACCAAAATTTGGGAGAAAGCCCAGCATTTATGTTCAAGTACATGGGCTGATCAGAGCAATGTCTCAGGCAGTGAATACTGTTTTAAGGTGCTCTATTTGGCATCTCTTATTGAGGATGGTTTATGCCTGGGTGATGCGGACATTTTTTTTGGACCTGGAGATGTTTCCTGGACACTAGGAGCTTCCTTGGTAAATGGAGACCATATCTGGAACTGGAAGACAGACAGTGGTTTAACAGCACCGCGATACATGGAGGTCATATCATCTCCCATTGTCCTCTTCATGATACTTGCAGTTCTGCTTTTTATTGTTTACCATAGTCAGATTAAGCTGCCTATGCCACGAAAGAGAACTGATGTTGTTGGAGCGCCTTTGCCATCGTATTCTCAGCCAAAGCATCTGCCCTAGTTTCTATGATAGCTTCGTGTACTACCATTTTTTTGACAGATAGCTTCATGTACATCGACAAAATTCAATTCATTGATCTGATATATATAGTCATAAGCTGTACTGTAGAATCCAACTACTCCCTCCGTCCCAGCTCAAACGCCCCATATTCCTTTTTGGGACGTCACAGCTCAAACGCCCCATCTATTTTGGGACATCATTATCTCTCCTACTTTTTTCTAATCTTCTCACTCACTCTCACATTTTCTCTCCTACTTTTTAATAATCCCCACATTCTCTCTCCTATATTCTCCTAATTTTCTTCCACTACCACTATTTTACTTTCTTTACTAATTTTTCTTATTCCACTACAAATGGCCCACGGGGCGTTTGAGCTGGGACGGAGGGAGTATGTCGTAATACTGCATGTTCTTGGGGAAAAAAATAAAACTTGAATAGAGCAGCAGTTCTACTTCCGAAACTCGTCTCTTGAATAGATGAAAGATTGCAGTACAAGCATCTTTGGTCTCAGTTTACATCAAGTATATTAAAATCATTTTATATATGCAAGAGGAAATTGCCACAAGGCAGATGATCAGCATAGCTTTAGAAGGAGGAAACTAGGCCAGTTGATGCTGCAGGCTCTTCTTCATATTTGGCTGTTCCACTTGGTCGACACTCGTTTGATTCAGACCCATCAATATCGACCCAGACTTCATTACTACGTCCAATGAATCTCAATGGGGAATCATACTGAGCAATTGAGTAAGCATATTCACTGTCAGCAGATGTTGAGTTAGCCCAGGGTGACCGCGCCAAGCTGGTAGCCAGTTTCTGAGCTTCACTGACAACATTGCCGTCCCTTGCAAATCCTGAAAACTTCCTGACAGCAACACAGTGCCCCGGCCAGGAGACTGGTTCCACATTAATCTCCGGAAGTGGAAGTGGTGGATCCGCTTGAAACTTTACTGGCAAGTAGAAGCGAACAATGTACGCTGATGAGTGTAGAGGTCCAGCTCCAGGAACAATGCTTGTGAGCACAGGTTTTGTCATCGGAATCCTGGAAAAGTTCAGGTTGACACCTTGGATGTACTGAAACAACCTGTGCAGCCAAGAATATCAGGAGAACATCAGAAAGTCTCTGAATTTTCGCCGTTTTCAGTCCGAAGTATACCCATTATTCATTATCACCACCGCAACAGTTGCACTATATACTCCTCACAGTTGAACTTCTGGGATCAAAGTAGTGGAATGACTTCACCTGTTATCCACTACCTTAAACTACTCCATCCGTTCCCATGAATTGTTAACGTTTGGTTTGAACATGTGAGAGGAATCCAAACCAAACGTTAACAAATGAAAAAAAGCGGACGGAGTAACAATCAAGTCACTCACTACAGGGCCTACATTCGATTTTACAGACATTCAGACAATCAGGGAAAAACGAAGATAAGGCAGGACCTTCCTCGTTTGACTATCATACAGAACAATCCGAAAAAGGGTCTGATTTGATTCAGTTTGATTTCTTGGATTTGCATTGCTCTTGATCAATGAAACACATTTTATGATCAAGAAATAGCACAATTTACATGTACAAATCACTTAATACTCCCTTCATTCCGTCGAATTGTTAATGTCTTTTTAATTCCTTTCACATATTCAAACGAAACGTAGCTAAACTACGGAACAGTAAAAAAAGAAAAGGTGTAGTAAACCTGTGAAAGCCAAATTTGGTGGCTTGATGAAAGGAGAGCTGGTTTACTTGGGCAGACATCCAGACAGAATCCTTATAAAATCTGATCTCAAAGTCTGACTCAGTGTGCACCGCCGTGTACTCGGGTGACTCGTATGCCTGACTCAGTGCTACCAGGTGCACTGCCACCACCAGAAGCTTCCATGCTTTCTCCATCTTTCTTGATAATAATTTGGGAAATGTTTGGAATCTCTCGTAGTTTTGAAACTCTAATCAACTAACCTGATTTAAGTAAAGCCCGAAATTTAGAAGTAAGCCCAAATATAGGGGATCAGTGATCCATTGTTTGTTGGATTTGGGTTAATGGGTTCAAGCCTATCAAAGGACTAAAGTGGGTTGTTCCGAATTTCCGTTTCAGAACGATACTGTATTATATTGTACTCGCTTTATTTAATTTTCTCCCATTACACTATGCTTTTTAAGTTTTCCAAATATTACGGTAAGCGTAGTGAAAGAATTGGAATTATGATGATTGTGTTGAGATCATCTAAAATGTGGAGTCGACATTAAACGTGTGTTCTTGTCCTGATGTGAACCATCAACTCATCACTCATCATATTAATAATTTGAATAGTCATTCCCAACTAGGTAGATTCTCCTAGAAATAACATAATTGTCGAAAGTCGAAACACATCAAAATATTTTTGTTTTGTCTTTCAGAATTTGAAAGTTTATAAGCATTATGCTTTCATAGTATGAATCAACAAATACAATGATTCATGTAACCAAACAAGTAAACTACCAATGATTGATTGATAAACCAAGTAATCAACAAGCACACCACTATAATTTTCTAGGACATACTAGTAAATTACTTCAGTAAGAATACCAATAGCCAGTAACAGCAGTCCAATGGGATTACTTTACTACCTCAAGTAAACAACTGTCCCACATCGGACATTTAGCACCAAAAATGTGATAATATAAACTCATCTCTGCAGCCAATGGTCAACTTCCGGGAGGTGGAGAGAGTTGGGGTTGGCACGAACACTACCCCATCTAACCCTGAACCCTAAACCAACCGGGCAGGCGTTCCCGGTCCGATAATATCCGAGAGGTTATTTACGTGTTTCTCCTCTTGACGGGTAGATTGTGACCCTAGAAAAACAAGCAAACACTGCCTCATCGTGTGATAACAACTCCAACAGTGGCTTAAGGAGAGGTTTGCAGGGCAGTGAGTTGCACATGCTGCTGCGCTCCTGGTGCCTCGCCTCTCCCCCACCTCCATTTTTTTTGCGATGGAATAAAGCGAAATGGCAGTAGACCCTTGAAATAGCAAAAATGTTGTTGACAGTTGTATCAACTTTCTATTCACATTTGAAGTAATAATACAGTCTGCGCCACTGAGCCTGTACAATATACTCTGTGAATGCTGAAATCTAGAATTACAAGGAGGTCGTATGGTTTGCTCATCTTTCGATCAAGATAGGTTTTTTACGATGGTCATCCCTTGCTGAGCTTGGTGGCATGTGATACGTTGAGTCACGGCCCATTAAGCTCTATAATTCATTTCTTTCCGTGACAGTTGATGCTGAATTTCTGCAGTGCTGAAGGAATTAGGACTAGGGGTAAATACCATCAAGAAAAACATCAGAAAACATAGACGGCCAGTTAATTGAAAAGAAGGGAAAGGCAGTATGTTTCTTTAAAAATGAATGAAAAGAATTCACCTTTCAGTCCCTAAAGGTGGCAGGCAAGGTTTCCTTGGTAAAGTATTCTTCTCGGACGGTCTTCACTGAGCAAAATCTCACCTTCAACACAGAACACGTAATCATTCTCATGTATCCTGATGAGCTACGATGCACATTGCACAGCACAGCAGTATTGGACAGCCAAAGATTTCTATCAGCAACATAAAGAAGAGATAGGCTCATAGGCATGTCAATATGTCATGCACAACATTGATCTGTGCTCAGCAAATCCTTTCATATTAATTTTTGTTTTTTTTGGGGTGGGAGGGGGGTAGTAGACAGGGGAGAAGAGGCAGGGGTCGCATCCTTTTGCTAACGCCAATCTCAGTTCTGAACAGTGGAAGTTAAACCATGCATGTTAAGTGCTGAGAAGTAAGCAGCCTTCTCCTAACAACACTTCTTTTGGAGGGATTCTACCTCCTAACAACTAAGGTAACCAAAAATCAACTACAATGTCTACAGTTCAACCAAATTGTGCTATCCCTATACTTTGGGGAAACTGTCACTCAATCACCTCCAATCTTTTGAAAGATAATGTGAACTGAATGCAATAAAATGTTACTGATGAAGAGTTACAGGCAAATAGGCAATACTGTGCTAAATGGCAAAAACATTGAACGTTCAGACAGGAACATAGCAATATCAGTAAGAAAACTGAAAGTGACGACCAGTGGATGATTACCGTAACAGTAAGCATAAATGAGAAGTGATTGGGGAAGGCACACAATACCAGAGATGTGTATTTTTTCAGGAGGGGTTTTGCGAGCTGCCAAATCGGCTGGAATACGAAAGGGGCATCGACAAACAGCACCTGACCCAGCCTCTTTGGATAGTAGTTGTAGAATACTTCAAACTGCCACGAAAGCCAAACGACAGGTTTAGTCTATTGCTCTGATGCCAGATACGGAGAACTATGCTTTATTGGAACAAATTTGAAGGTTGACAAATGAATGACAATAGACAACGGCCAAAGCAAATAAGCAATTACAAAGAACGTCAAGAACTTTAAATCAGCATTCGCAGTGCCAAAGCCTCTGAGGTCAACTACAACAAGTATATCTTGTTTTCCTTCTTGAAGTTTACTCAAAGCTTTCTCAACCAGGAATACACATAGCTTCTCATCCTCTATAGGGTCCAGCTTCTGCAATTAGTCAAGAAGCCAGAAATAAATGAACAGATATGCACAGAAAGGAAGATAATATTTTGTCGGGGAAACATTGGTGCTTACTCCTGTAAAATGTTTCGAAGCTACTACTAGAAGCACAGGTCTGCCATTCACATCAAGAAGGTCATGCAGATATGCTTTGCCTGTTTTTGCTGCACCTTTTACGGAGTCTTCAGACAAATTAGAAACTCCAAATTCTTGACGCCATTTCTTTCCATGAAGATGCAAAAAAATCAGCCAAATTTCCAAGTTAGTCAATTGATGGACTCCCTGAACTATTGATTAGGCGTGACTTGGTGTCCTTAACATCGCAGGAATAGCAAATAGAAACAGTCACCGAGACATAATACAATCTGAGAACCTTCAGACAGAGAAAGCCGTAGTTAGATGTATGACATATCCCCCCCCCCTCCCTGATAGAGAATGAATGTAGTCTATAGGGTGAATACAAAGTACGTAATTATAACATACTCCGTATTCACCCTATAGTCTACATTCATTCTCTATCACTCCCCTCCTCTTGTTCTTTTGCAAGAAGATGAATGACAATGATGGGTAAATTAGCTCCTCCATTTCGCGTAAGTGTTCATGTGAATTATATCCCCACCCATTCCATCTAAGCAAACATAATAGAAACCATTTATCACTATTGAACTACAAAGGATGTACATACAATAGCTTTTGTCAACTTCTGTACAGTTTCGTTTACAGAGAATTTCCGGTCCTTCAAAAACCAAAAGATCATGCTTTCATCATCTCGTCCATTCTTGCCAACGGGAAGAGCATGATGTTCGTTCTTGAGCTTTTCCTTCACTTCCAAAACTAGCTGCAGGTGTCAACAAGTAGAAATTATAGATTAGGAAAGCACACAAATCATATGAAAGGATGAATGGCAATTACACGGTTTGGAAATACTATTACAGGCCCTCTGGTGGGTAACATTACCGATTCTTCAACTGCATTTATAAATTGCACATCGTATTCCACTACGGAGTAAGTACTAACAAATATTTTCCAACGCAGTATTTTTTAAGCCAACATCCGTTGATGCAAGTCAAACTAAGCAAAAAACTAGGCTCACTGCGCATAAATGTTAGGTTAACGCGTAATACAAAAAAGCCTGTCAGTAAATCTTATCATAGCTCATAAGTAGAATCACAAGCTAATTCAAAACTTAAGTAATTTAAGTGAAACTGCCAAGTACCAAGCATCTAAGCTGCGAAAAACATTGTCACCCACTTGAAAAAGCAAAGTACTAAATTTCATAAACTTTACATTTGCTCTGAATTCCTCCCGCATATTCAACCCCAAATGTTAACTTCCTAAAAGAACAGGAAGCATTTTCATTCCAATTTTAAGAATACAATTGATACAACTAAATACAATTTGGACCAAGGGTGTATTTGGTTATATATGATGGATGAGCTCGTTATAGTTATAAGAACGAGATCTCCATCCTAGACTTGTAAAATTAACACCATTGGATTAGGAAACGATCAAATCTCCCTAATTCCTTCAAAGTAACCTTCGATTGCCATTCTGTGGCATAGGATAAAATTGGAACGATACAGAAAAGACACCTTAATACGGCTATGACAAACCACAATCTCCAACACCCTAATGCCAAAATGTCATTAGCAACTACGACAACAACAACAGCCAAGCCTTATTCCCAAGATGATTTGGGGTCGGCTAACATGAATCGTAATCTATAACCGTCTTGCGCAGGCCAAAAATGTCACTAGCAACTCATTACCAAAAATTCCAGTCCAACAAATCATCATCTTTTGGGGGTCAATGAACACCTAGCAAATATTGATCAATCATTCAGCAAAACTTCTCATAGACTCTACCAATAACAATTCTAAATTCTTAGCTCAAATTAATCACCAAAATCAATTTAACCAACCCAATTCATCCAAAAACACAGCTTAAATTAAACAAGTAATAATCACACCAATCTTCTACCCAATATAAAGCATATTACTGCAATTGGAACATTACCCAGAAAAAATACTATTCCAATTATAGTTTTCTAACCACAAATTTCATGCAGATTACAAAAAACTAGCAATATTAATGTAACAGTAATTACTATAGTTAGAAATGTACATAAAAAAGATTATACCTTTCGAGAATTATTATCTGCACCAATTGTGCTGCTTCTGCTGCTGCAATTTACCACTGAAAAATTACGAAATTTTGTGGGTTTGCTGAAACGAAGCGGTAAAATTGAGGGTAGAAGAAGGAAATTTGTGTAATTGCTGACTGCCATTTTCTTTTTTTTTTTTAACCGTGAGTTTATCTATGATGTGTTGCTGAAGTTCGTTCAATTGGCAGTTACAGACAGTTGTTCATAAGTTCGTAACGTGGGTTTTCGCTAGGGGTGAGCAAAAAAAACGGGTACTCGGAACCGGACCCGTTGTGGACGGGTCCGGGTCCAAAATTTTAAGACCCGTTGGCAACGGGTCCGGGTCCTAAAATTTTGTACCCGTTGCTCAACGGGTCTAAACGGGTACCCGTACCCGTATAAGTCAATTACTTGAAAAAAAAAAAAAACTTTATAAAAA
>JBBYHQ010000009.1:5887395-5901610 GCA_038382645.1 Spergularia azorica
TATTTGGTGGTTCTCCACAAAAAAAAATTAATAAGGTGGTTCCCCAAAAAATGGTGAAAGTTGAAGGTGGTTCCCCACAAATTTTCCTATATGCAATTATGCACAAAACACAAGTTGCAAAATGCAAATTGAAATTCATAGGTCACCGAATATTGTCGACCAAACGGCATTACTCTACTCACAGGTTAAACAACATTAAAAGCGTAAAATGCATAGAGAAGAGGAAGCAAAATACAGCAACAATCAGCAGACAGCTATGTATGTATCATATCATTTCAAACTCACATATCAAAAATATCAAGTTCCGCAGTATCATTTCCTCCTCCTACTAGGAATATACAAAACAATACAAGTCCTAGTCTATAACATTACACAAAAACAACAGAATTTGCATTACCCTTCCCTGAAGTGATCTTCCTCTACCACCACCTAGCTAATTCAGCAAACCAGTATGCAGTCTTCCAATGCCACAGCAAAAACATAATCACAGCATCATTCAACCCGAAAAGAACACGACAGCGAATTTTTCTTCAACATTCCACCAACCAAACTAATGGAAATTGAACACTACCCACCATAAGGAGTCCACATATCAACAAAACCCCTCAAAGAGTTCGGCATTGCCATCTTCCACGAACCCAAATCGGGCAAACCACCCGTAAGAGCAATCGAACTATCATCATTCCTATTCCCAAGGCTCAACACATGAACCTGATCATCCCTAATAACCTCATACATAACCTTCAAACTCTCCTCCATCACCACCTTCCCATCCCTCCTCGAATCCTCGGCCTCGTCACAGCTCCCACCTACATTAACCATAACCCTACCCCCTTTCCTCAACCTACCCTTCAACATTTCCCAAGTAGACCTATCCTGCAACTCAGGCACCAAACTTCCTCTACAAAACACATCAACCAAAACCCCAGCAAACCCATCTCTCACATTTCCCTGAAACCCATTCCCAATATACACATACAACCTCTCCTTAAAATCCTTTTCGAGCAGCGAAAGCCCGAAAAACTCCCTCCCCACATCCACAACAGCAGGGTCAAGCTCCCAACCATGGACCACAACATCAGGGTATAATTGTAAAATCAGTTTCGCAGCAGAACCAGCACCGAAACCTAGGATACCAATGGGGCCAGGTGGTAAGATAGGGGGCAAAGTGGCAAAAACATCAAAGTAAGTGTCAGTGAGTGTCTTGTACAAGAAGTTAATACTGTGGATGTTTCCAAGAGTATCTAGAAGGAGGAGTCTAGAACCTCTGAAAGGGTGGTCTGCCCTTCTAGAAACTTCTAGAACTCTGATAAAGTTGTACCTTGACTTGAATTTGACCAGGGTTTTGACATGGTCTATGGGAATCCCATCTTCTTGGGTTGTTGTGAGCTGGGAATTATTTCTTGGGTTTGAGGATTTGGGAATCGGAATTAGGGAATGGGAATGGGATTTGGGTTTAGGGGTGAGGAAAGGGTGTGGAGGAATTGGGAGGAATTGGGGGAAAGAGAGGAGTGAATTCATGGGAATAAGAGACACTGGTTTTTTGGAGCAGGATTTCTCTTCTGCAACTGGAGTTTCTGGATGAAACAAGACTCACTAGTATGATCTGGCAAGTGTCAATGCGGTTTTTAGCGCGCATTTTAAGGTGACAAATTAACGATTATAGAAGTGACGCTTCTTTTCAGCGAGCATTTTAAGGTCATGGGGCGTGAAATCGTGATTCAAGAAAGTGTGGTCAGAGCATATGACCAATAAGCTCGAGAAATACTCCTGTAGCTTACAAGTACGAAACCAGTGCTATTCATCGACACTCAACTCCTAATACATATAGGCCAACATAACCAAACAATACTTGTTGAATCAGTGGGATTCAATAGCTGCCATTCAACATTCATATACCGCCTCAATCAAGAACCCTCATGAGGGCCAACGATAGCAATGTGTCAAGTGTTAATCGATAACTGAGTGTCTTCATCCTCACGCTCACAAACAAGAGCGAGAAACCGAGGAAGAGGGAGATAAACCATCAAAACAAAGAAGCTTTCCACTAAGCCAATATGCACAAGAATAGTGTATATAGATGGTACAAAAATTAACCAATCTGTCTAGACCTACTGGTGATCGAATGCCGGTGTGGCCATTCTTTTTCCCTTTCCTATTTTTACATTCCCCTGATAACTTTGTACCTCATTGCAATTTAACACTGTCTAATGTAAGACTATGGGGATAATCAAGCACACTCGACTTGTATTTCATTCTTATCAGCGCCATGCAACCGGAACTTCTTAAGGTTGGATGTTGCTCCTACACGGGATGTTCCTGTAACGAAATAAAAAAAAAAGTTGCAGAAAGATTCAGTAAGTCAACTTCCAAAACCGTACCAAAAGCCATAACACAGTGTGGTGAGTGGTGACCTAGAAACATCCGAGTAAAACAAGAACCAAGTCCACAGATATAAACATTCAAAAATCTGCTAATAACTTTAAAAGACGGGCACGGGCTGATAAATTAACCCATTTCATTTGATTAGTTTGTGTCGTTTACACATAACACGATTCCACACCACCAAAAGATGACAAATAGGCCAACTACCTAGTGGCATCATATTCGTCACTACTATTTGCATACCGCCCCAGACAAGAGCAGCTATAAAAGGAATCGAGGTGACTGGTGAGCTTTTCAAACAAAAAACACCTCAAACATGTTCAGGCTGCACAAATTTCAGTATTAATGCCAAGAACCTGATATCAAGCAAAACTAGGCAATAGGGTTACGTCTTTCTTTTATCTCTTCTATCTCCATTCTCCCTTGCCAATGATGAAACAACAAGTATTTATCATTGTTGGTATACATGATCTATAAAATTATATCTTACTTTTGAAAGGCAAAACTAGTCGAATGACGGATGTATTAGGCGCAAAAAAAAAAAAAAACTACATTTAAATCTATAATATGTTTCACTGCAAAATAAGTAAGGTGAGAGTATCCGCTGTTGATAAACTTTAACCGTAGATTATATACTCCACATATCTAAATCTCAAAGTCAAGGTTTGCAAAAGCTTCAGCTTTAGGTGGTGATATTATTTTAAAGCTTCACTTCTTTCTTGAGACCACATATAAAGCTACAGCACCAGAACTCAAAGAGCAAAATACAGTTAAAGGAAGGTAACAAAAAGTTGCGATAAAAAATTGCCAGTGTACTTTCAAAAACAAGAACTTACCCCCTAGCATCATTCTCCAGTACGGTCCCTAGGTTTAGCACCCGGGATCAGAGTCACAATCATCACCATTCCAGATGCGCGGTACTGGCCTAGGATCCCGACCTTCTTCTTCTTCCTCTTCTTCTTCTTCCTGCACCAATCAAGTTCCACAAAAAATAAACATATTTTGATTGCAATTTGAGAGAACAAAGGACACCGATAATTTTGAAATAAAACAGCACTAGAATCAGACCTGTTCTGGCTCCTTCGTGATAGGGGGAGTAGTCTGGAATGGAACGCTTGGGACATGTGATATTCTAGATAGTTGCTCCAGCAGAATATTCCTACAAGGTTATGCGTAAAGGAAAAGCATTAGGCACAAAATATATATAGCCAAGACCCACAAATGAATCAGAAGGACGATTGTCAATCACTTCATACACTTGCATGATTTTATTTCATAAATAGAGCCTCCCTTACAAATACGCAATGCACAATGTAGAAAACTAAAGAGCACTAATTTGTATGGAACTCTCATAATAATCTTCACAGGCGCAACCACAAGAGGCAGAACATGTGAACTCTGAATAGCCTCATATTACAAGTACCATGATATTACCAAAACAACTTCAAGAATAAAAATAATCAATCCTAACGTTATCAATAACTATCAGCAAAACTTTTCAAAGGCCACTGCTCCAATGCTCTTTCTAAATTACAGTTTAGCATAACTTCATTGTTTCAGTTCAATGATAAACTAACCACCTAACAAACCCAATCTTGAAAATAACAGATAGATAAGAGGGCACTTGCATTCCTTTCAGACAACAACACAACACTTCAATGCAAACTTCATCGCACATAAACACCTTAGACAAAGATACTGCCCTAAATAATAATGAAGCCAAGCTCGAAAGTGAAGATGCTTTCATGTATTTACATAGAGACCATACACCAGCATTGGGGTGGGTTTTCTCAATGGGAGTGGAATTAGCAGCAACAGGTTCCGGCAGTATAGGAAATGAAGTCCCCAGTGCCCATTATTATTATTTTACCAACATTGTACTTGCAGATTAAAATAAAAAAAAATTAACAAAAAAAGTGCCAATGGTAAACAGTTTGGAGTCGGCAAAAATAAATGTAAAATCCATCGTCTTGCTTTGTCAAATCTTGACTACATGAAACAACAAGCGGACAGCATGAGCAAGATAGAGACATTGATTTTGCTGCTGCAAGTGCTAGAAAGCTAGAACAAGAAGGACGATCAATAGCATGGTTCACAAGATAAGCTCACTAATCAGACCAAATAGATTACCTTATTTTCTCCAGATCCTTAGGCGAATTCTGATTTTCCATGTTACTAGGCTCAACATGAAGAGTGTAATCTGGCCCAAAGTACTCAAAATACTCATTGTATGGCAACTTGTTATCAGGTTCAATCCCGCAGGCAACTGCTGTCTGCACAAGGACAGCATAAGATAATGAAGTAGAAAAGTTAGATATTGCGGACAGGAAAACAAGGAAATACAAAAACCAACACAACAGAAAAGGAAAAGGAACCTCATAACACCAGCAACGGGCTACATTACGGATTGTGTACCCTCCTCCACCCAGCACCATTAGTGGGACATTAAAGGATCTAAGGAATCGCAGGCAATCCGCATGGCCTTTGACAGACAAATTGAAACAACCAAGCCTATCACCAGAGAGGGAATCAGCTCCACATTGAAGCACTACAGCATCTGGTTGGTATATGTCCATGACTTTTTGGATGATGGGTCTGAAAAGGCCACGAAAGCTGTCATCATCAATGCCATCATTCAGTGGGACATTGAGAGAATAATGCTTTCCAGATGCCGCTCCAACGTCTTTAATATGCCCTGTTCCAGGAAAGAAGTCTCCAAACTTATGAAAAGAAACAGTCATGACTCTATCTGTAGTGTAGAAGGCCTCTTCAACACCATCTCCATGATGCACGTCGATATCTATGTATAACACACGCTGCATAAAGTAACCAAGAGATCAACAAACAAAGTTTGGAGAAGAAAGGCAAAGTCAAAAAGACACTTGAAGCAGAATAATGCATTTCAAAGCTCAAATGAACAGTTGCATGGCAATCATAAACAAACCCTCTTGGCACCAATAAGAAGACAGTAAGTTGAAGCAGTAAGTGCTATTCCACCCGTATTATTAATCAGAATAGAACAGCCAAGTAATATCAGCCAACTTTCACATTTCTGAGAGATACTAGGGCCGAAGGCTAGCTATCCAATGAGCTAGGTAAAGCCAACTCATGTTATTTGTTCGTCTGAGTTCTTCAAACAAATATTGCCAAGACAACATCAGAGGCAAGTCATTCGAGTGAGCAAAAGAGTATGCTGTCACAAGTGAATAGCCCAAAAAGAGAAACCAAAGAGAGCCCAAAAGGTACATCAAACTTCCACAAGGCTCATACAGCAAAAATTACGCATCCCTAACAATCAAAATCAGCACCAGATTTTTTGAAAGACCAATCCTACATACTTGCAGCGCCAACTACTATTTAACGAACTAACTTACAGGTTGTACACTCACTCAAAAAATTCGGAAAACTTGGATATGATGTTCAACTTTACTCCCCCATTACCTTGAACCATCGATTAAACTAACAAAATAACGCTTAAAACTTGCATTTCGTTAATTGCTATTACAATCAAGAACAGCCAGAAACCATAAAAACAACTCTAAAAATCACTGCAACGCCAACTAGGTTAGGCGCTTAGCTATCTCCACATTAGTACCTTGTCACCACGCTTTAACACAAGTTTTTTGCAGAAGACCGTCTAGTACGCTATATTGCTATAAGATGACCTACACCACAAGTAATTACTCACTCAATAATTCAGAAATGCCAGCCAATCACAATGAAATCACCGACTCTAAACTTCGAAATGAGCCCTCCATACACCTCCAAATCCCGAATTCCGAGAGCAATCGTTAATTATCTACAAAATTACCTATCTCATACAAAAACTACCCAAATATCAACATAGAACATAACTCAGGTCGCGAAAGAACGAAACGGTTTTCGGCGCACAATCAAACCAGTAATAATACCTAAACAAACACCACAATCATACAACATACAGAATTATCAAGAAAATGGAAAATTAAGACGACACCAATCACCAATGTCACGAAACCCCTAATAATTAACTCAATCAGTAAAACTTCAACATTACGCTAAATCAATAACAGAAAATATTAATTGAATCAATAAAAGAAGGGAGCGAAAACTTCAGCAATACCTTATGAAATTTGAGGAGCTCCAAAATCCCCAAAACGATGTCGTTAACATAGCAAAATCCCGACGCCTCGGATTTCTTGGCATGGTGTAAACCTCCGGCCCAATTAATAGCGATATCGGCGTCGTTCCGATTCAATTTCACGGCGGCGCCGATAGAACCGCCGGCGGAGGCCTGGCAGAAGTCGAAGAGGCCGGGAAAGACGGGGCAGTCGTCGCCGACGTTGAAGCGCTTGAGGTGGCGGGAGTGGGAGTGGTCGAGTGCGGCGGAGGAGGCGGTGGTGGCGGCGAGGAGGTCGGGGGAGACGGAGGAGAGGAAGTCGACGTAGTCGTCGGAGTGAAAGCGGCGGATGTCGGTGGCGGCGGCGGGGAAAGGGCGGTTCATCTCCATGAGACGGTGGAGGCCGTAGTGGACGATGAGGTTGTGGGCCATGCGGATGCGGTGGGGTTTCATTGGGTGGCCCTGGCCGTAGTAGTAGTCGCCGATCGACGGTTCGTAGAAGTAGGTTACGCGGCGTTTGGTGGCGTCGGTGCATGACGGCGAAGGTAGGGAGGCGCCGCCGCTGTGTACGGTGTCGTTGCTGGTGGGTGTGTCTCCCATCGTCGTCGTCGTGGTTCTTTGACTGAAAAGGGTGTGTCTAGAGTTGAGAAAAGAATGAGAAAGTGTAAATTTTCGGCACTATCGAATGAGACCGAGACCGTCTCACACTAAGTTTTATAGTGTTTCTGAGTATGTTCTTTATTGGGCAGCGGCTCATATGATAATTTGAGCAATACCCTACATTGGGTGTCGAGAGTCGAGACCAAAGTTTCCAAAGTTATAATGTTTTTTGGGTTGAATCATTCGATAGTTGGGTCTTTAAATTGAGGCGTAAAATCCAGCAGGATTATACGTCTCTTCCTCCAAAGTTTAACCTGCCTTTGTCCGACTTGATAGAACTAGAATATTGTGTTCGGGTCTGATTTGGATGAATTCTGTCTATTCTTGTATGATTTATTTTGACCAAAATTTGTTTAAAATTAGTTGCCCTACAGAAAAGTATAAACTAGTTGAACTTAGATGAATGGATAACAACAAATAGACAAGTTTCATTGATCGATCTGATTTAATTGATTTGTATAAATTTGATATATCTAAACTCATTATTTAAGAGCTTTATTGATCATAATAAAATAAAATAAAAAAGCCTCTATTTTTTGGTAGATACTTGTAAGTTTTTTTGTTTTTGATAAAGAGTGGAATATGGACACATGTGAGAATTTTCAGACCAAGTAGAGATTGGGCTAGTTGCTAAGTATGAAAAAACACAAGGCCCATCCAAACATCCAAAGTCTAGCAAACCCCAAATTTACAAGTCCATAAAAAATTTTCGAAGTAACACTGCGTTTGGCCATTGTTACTTCAAACGCGATGTTCAATTTTCCGACAACATTTTTTCAGACTAGTAACAATTTTCACCCCTTAATCATGAGTTAAACTCGTAACCTCTTATTAGGTGGAATAATAGTCCTAACCGCTAGACTAAATCAACCCTTTAGAATGAAAAGAAATGATTTTGAGGATGGATTTGCTAGGGGATAAAATAGGTTTAAAAGCTAGTAATAGAATCGTTATGATTATAAGGTAATTAGAGTGTAGGCCACTATGGACCTATAGTTATATTGTACTACACCCTTTTAATTAAGAATATTCATCACGAAATGATGGCAACAAGTATAATTATAAGAAATTACTCTAAACTAGTTCTCGTAGTTTACCACTTTACCTATGATAACGGTAGAAAGATGTGGGAAAAAAAATCAGGACAAATATTTCACCCCATCACCTAAAGTTAAGAACCTCAGAATTTGAGTCTTGACTTAATTAAAGTCCTAGGTAAAGTTGTTTGATCATGTTCAAGTAAACTCTAGTAATAATGAATTATTCACAAAAATACTATTGTTTTAGCAAATGCTACTCACAATAATCACACGTTACTTTTGTTGACGTAAGAATGTCGTGTTTAATTATGTTAGCACGTCAATGTTTTACAATACAAGGGACATTTGCCAGCATGCATGCATATGTTCATTGTTCAACATTTTCCATAGAGCTAGTAGACTAGGGCGGATCTACCCAAATTAGCGAGGTGTCATCAGTCGATATCAAAGTATCGTACATCGATATAGTAACGTCCCTAGCTAGTTTCATGGTTAGTAAGGCGAATGCAGCCAAATTGGATTTTCGATGTAAATAAGATTCTTCTAAGACGATTCATAGGAACTAGTACTAGTATACCATATAAAGTCAATTAATTACCCTATAAATTGAAGAAAAGTAACATTAGTTTCCTCCTCGTACCAAATCAAGGGTTGCGTCAAATATCTTAATTGAAGCTAAGAGTTGCATCAAACTTGAAATGTGATCGATAATCCGGCCTCGCTCGTCCTAAAAATTAAGTCTTGTTGATTTAATTGCGATATTTGTCGCAATAATGATTTGCCATATTACCCTAAATAATAATTAGAATCAAAGATTCAAAGCTAAACGAAATTGTAAAGCTGAGGGCTAGATATGGATGTGGTAGTGGACCAAATTATGTTGCTGAAGATGTTAATTAGGCTTTGTAATGGTGTCATATCACCATAATAACTCAGATATCAACTGGGTGGCTAGCTAAAAGAGCTTTAAACATAGGACCTTTAATTTGGAATTGTGTGATTAGACATGGAAGGTTTTTCTTCCTCAAGGTATAACTAAATCCATTTGAGGCCCAATCCTTTATCTTTGTCGTCAATGAATAGTGTAGATCGTAGGAATATATATGTTCGACTAATTTGTGTTTTGAATAAACGTGATAACTTTATCTGTTTCTCTATTTAAAAACAATAATTTTATCTGTAATATAATTTGCTATGTTCGTTTGTCACCAATTTACAGTAATTGAATTGGTTGAAAATTTTGTTTATATATAATTGAGTTTTGCATATTATGTGAAGACAAGATACAGTCCACTAATAAGAGAGAAACTTCAATTCATATATGCACCCTGAAATGAAAGAAAGTATTATATATATCTTAGCTTCACCAAGAATTTGTCGTGGTAGGCCGACAATATACTATGTCAAAAGCGGCCTTAAAAATTGTAGACTAAATTATCAACTGATTCTCATCACCCTCTAAACAAAGGGTTTATATATCCAAAGTCAACCTGATTGATTATTGATGGGGAAATTTAGAAGCTTTTATTCCGTTATTTTGAAGCTATTAGCCACTCAAATTCAAGATTAAAGGATGGATAACAAAACTGTGTTATTCTGTACGTAATAGGTTCTTTTAGATGAGTAGATTAGATGATCGTGTAATACCTTTTTATTAAGTCATTTCACTTGCTTTGTAGATAACCTGTTTACCTGGTTCCTTATTGATCATTTCGCGAATTAAACATAGGAGCACTGGAGTAGTAGTATCACTAATATAGTAATATGTGCTCTAACTTCTTGATCGAATGGTTAACTCTAAATTTCAATATTTTCGGCATTTCGAGATCGAAATTCTGCATTACTGTGGACGGTAATTCGGTGGCAGAAATTCTATTCATTTGTGGACAAAACTTTGCTTACCTAAAAGAGCCCTTTCTTGCAAATCTTTTTTTTTAGCTTCCGACAAAACATGTTAAGAAAAAAACAAACAAGGAAATAAATAAAAAGCAAAAGAGCCGGCAGGGCCCAATAATAATAACTTGAATTGGGCTTTACTCTTTATTTGCCAATTGGACCAATAGTTATTCCACGTTTTCCAGTAAGGACCAAGGAGGCAGTCAAAATAAGGCGAAATATGGCAAATAAGGTAGTAATCATTTTATTAAAAAAAAAATGCTTGAAGAAAATAAAAGTAGCTAGGAAAAAAGCGAAAGGAAAATATGAGAATGGATTACTTGCGAATTTCTGTTTGCCGTCAATTTATCATCATTACTTCAAAAAGAAGCTACTATATTTGTTGCTTTGATTGATTTAATCCCTCTCAAAAAGGACTTTAACTTTTTAGCCCTTTTTTACAAAGTTAAGTAAATAACTAAATACAAATGAAACCAACAGACACAAGAAATGAAAAAATATGGCGTGTCTTTGATTTTCTTTTCAATAATTTAATACTATATATGAGAGAAATTCAAATTAAATATTATTAAATAAAAAAATAAAAACGAGTCAAACTTATTTAATACACAAATAATCATACATTGTAAGTTGATCACACTAGCAAACTCACAATGTGGTATACTGGTAACTGGTATCTGGTATCTATGTCATCCATCATATGAACTAAATTGTATACTCGCACTACTATACTTGTAGTAGTTTTTTCTAGGGACACATTATTTGTTTTATTGTACACGTGATCGTATTCAAAGTGCTGATGACTGCTCATCAGCTGGTGTGCCTGGCTTGCTGGCTGCGTATTTCTGAAGATTTAATTTGTTTTTTGTGTTTAGGCATACGTGTACATGTCGTTTACCTTGAACATAATCTTGTTTAGTTGTTTTACATACAGCAGAGTGTGTCAATTGTATGATTGTTCAAAATATCCAATAATTGATGTCCAGTGAAACTGACAAAATGAAGAGAAATCATTAGTCTTTAAGCTTGCGCATGTATTCATAGCGTAGTTAGGATCTTTTTATTATTAGCATCAGTAATTAAGTAACCATAATATAATTAAGTACGCCTATCATTGTTGGTCTTTATTTGGAGGAAGCTGTCTAAGTGATGGACTAATAAAATCACATTCTGGATGTCAACTACGACGTATTAGGGCTTTCGTTAAGACAAATTTTCACATAGCTGGTTATTGAAATCTGGATTACTGTAAGTGAGTGTGTATGTGCGTTAAAAGAGTAGATATAAAAAAAAAACTTAATGTACCAATAGCATGGTACACATTCCGTATATCGATAAAAAGCATAGTAATGTATTTGATTACATCATTACGCGTTTTATGGTTTATTTAAAATGATGTATAATCAATTGATCTTGCATTGTATTAGTTTGACTTTAGTTATCAGTATCATTTTTCTATGCTCGTAAGCTATAAATTAAGACGAGACTGATTATAATCAAATCATAATTTGCTCCAACAAAATACATTAAAAATGGATTGGGAAAAAAATACGTGTTTAAGTATATGATTAGATCATAGTTTGGAGACAAAACACAAGTGATTTCGAAGATCAGCCGTCACTAAGTATAATTAAGTGTAGGGACCATGGATTTGACTCAAATAGTAAACATGAAGATTCCTAAGATGTTTGAATTGAACTCTAAAGGATTAACAAAGATAAATACATAAATCTACTTTACATACTCCGTACATGTTCGTCAATGTAATTTGGGATTATTTCAAGCTTGTTTTACATGAATTTGTTTCCTTTTAGTCCTATTAGTTTAAGGACGGTACAGATTTAAGTTCAGACAAATTCATCTTGTAAAAGTATGTATATTTTCATCGAATTGGTTTATGAGCATAGCAACCATAAGACGTACAAACAAATATCGGCAATAGTCACTATTATGTATTATTATATTGTCATATTGAAGTGAAATTTCTTATGATTTATTTGTTATTATGTTAATAATTTTATGTTTGTAAACACGTTAATGTTGGTTGAACGATGTTAAATATCACTTCTCGATCGGTCTAATTCAATTTATTTCAATAGAAGCTTATCTTAAACACTTTGTTTACGTTATTATTAAGAAAGTATGTATTTCTGTTTTCTATACTTAAATCAATTTTTTAAACCAAAATAACACTATTATGGGAAGAGTTTTCCTGTGGAGGAGTTGAAATGAATTGAAGAAATAGCACAATTCAAGTAGTACTAATTAAACAACTTAGGCTTCGTTTGATAGGACTGCATCTTTCTGATCTGATCTGAATGATTCTGATCTGATCTGATTTGAATGACTCTGAACTGATCTAATCTGATCTGAATGGGTTGAAACTTTGATTGAATTTCGACGAATTAGTATCAGTTATGGACCAAATATATTGATACAAATTTAAACATTTCTGATCTGATCTGATCTGATTTGAATGACTCTGATCTGATCAGAATGATTCTGAACTGATGTGAATACTACTGCAAATAAGTCCTATCAAACAGGGCCTTATTCGGAATATACACTGTTGATTGATTTCATGATGTAGTAACCTAATTCAATGCTTGAGTCTGTTACGTATGACTAACACATTTGCCCCATACTACACTATATATGAAATTAATAATAATGTATGGTTTGTAATTAAATTTCTAAAGACGGTATCAGAAATTAAATAAACAAAACTTTTTCTCTCACTGAGTTCATACTCTAGGAAGCATGTCATAATAAAACAATTGTAGTATATGCATGTAATTACATTGTTCAAGTAAGTACTCAACAAATCATGTAAAATGTGTGATGGCCAATTTTTTTCCTATGATGTGTTAGTATGAACTGCAAATAACTAAGAATGAAAAACTTCAATGTAAGCTAATTAATCAATAGCCGACACCACACGCGCTTAATCAAGTTGTTATCAAGTGGCCGCTTAACAACTTGATTTCGCTTAAAGAAGTCTCGTGTTCAAGCCTTATGCATGATATGTGTACAAATATCTCCGTCGAGATATTCAACACTGCCTTATAAGTGCGCAATACATACGAGTTGAGTCAGATCTCGAGCGAATTCCAATGAACTAAATGAATAACGAAAGATAACTAATTAATTAGGTCAATTAGTCAATTTATATTCCCACAAGTGTGGACCAAATAGGACAAGTATGTACACATCTAAGATAAGAGATAACTGTATTTGTACTCCTAATTATTTAGTTTAACACGTTTCAAGCAACTGTTCTTCATTTAATTTACACAAATGATCCACTCTTTTTTCTACTTATAGTATTAATGTATTATTCTACAAGACAAAGATGATACTGTATCTTAGAACTCAATCCAGCATTTCTATGGGATAATCAGCAGCCCTTTTTTCTCCTTTTTTGCGTAAAACCCACTTGATTGCTTCACTTCTTCACTCTCTCTCCTTCATTTTCTTAACTTCAATTCTAAGTATTCAGTTTGATTTATATTTTTTGTACTCCATTCAATTTTATTTACTATTATCACTATACAAAAAAAAAAAAAAAAAAACTGTATGAACATTTTTTTTTCTTTCTTTTACATGGTCCTCGTAAATATATATAAGGGTGCAACATTTGACATTTTTACTTAAAAAGAACAAGACCCTTTGCCATTTTTGGTGTGTTTTTATGCTTTTTAATTCAGTTTCTTTCATATCATCCTAAGAAATATTTCTCAAAAAATATCATATCATTGTTATTATTGTACGTTATTATTATGGGGCGCCATTGTTGTGCAAAACAAAAGTTGAGGAAAGGTTTATGGTCTCCTGAAGAAGATGAGAAGCTTTACAATTACATTACTCGTTTCGGTGTCGGCTGCTGGAGCACTGTACCTAAGCTTGCTGGTATATATATTTCTCTCTTAATCTTTTCTGTATTATGATTATGATAATTCTGAATGTTTACTACTACAAATGTAAATATAATAAGTCCTAATTTGTATTAGTAGTTCTTAATCTATTTGATTGTAATAACAAAAAATGTATATATATGTAGGTTTGCAAAGATGTGGGAAGAGTTGTAGGTTGAGGTGGATTAATTACCTGAGACCAGATCTCAAGAGAGGAATGT
>JBBYHQ010000009.1:5902684-5938473 GCA_038382645.1 Spergularia azorica
TAAGATTGAACATTTTTCAATCCAACCCATTTTGTTTAATATTTATTTTTTGAGCCCTATTTCGAAAAAAAATTCATATAATTTAGGGTGATGATTTTGCCAAGTCAAATCAATATCCTCCTGCAAATATATATGTCCATTATATGGAATAGGTTCAATGAATCTGTCTTAAAAGTAGTAATCCATGCTTTGGCAAAATCGTCGCCCATAATTTACTAGGAAATTCATGATCTCATATATCCAATTTTGATACATTATTACTATATAAAATGAGATTGTATGATGGGTCTTAGTTGGGAAGAGATCATATTGTTCCTTTTCCTCCTAAAAAGTTTAGTTATCTACAATCTACAAATTAATTTTTTTTTTTGAAATAAATCTACAAATTAAATTTGATATACTACTTGGCAAGGTATTTAAAAAATAAAAAAATAAAAATCTAGATGGGTGCTAATTATTAGACTTAGAGCATACATTCATTCATTATGGGGCCGGTAAAGTGAGTCGAGAAACTCGATTATTTGAACAACTCAAGCCAAAACCCTGTTTAGATGGGTGCTAATTTGCGAAACGAGAATACATGACTCAAACATGAAATTATTCTAAACAGATCAAAACTTGAGATAATTACGACAAGATGAGTCAAACTTGGGCGACAAACACACTAATATAACTTCAACAATGCAGCACATTCATTTAACAAGGATTATTTTGAGTAAAAGGAACTCTATAGAAATTGGTCCAACATTTTGGCAACAATTCTGCCCCAATATTTAACGTTATCATTTAGGTCGTTGAACACAATCTCTGGCATTTTATTACCCGAACTCTCAACAATTTGATAACAAGAAGTAATCTTAACCAACACACTATTTTCACCAGCAATATCTATTTTAGCACCCTTGAAATCTCTGCTCCTCACTTTGTCTAATGCACCCTTATATATAAGACGAGCTTCTTTAAATTGAGAATAGCACTTATATAGGGCATCTTTCAATGGACCAGTAGTGTTAAAGTCCGTCGTGTCCATGTCCAATTTGTTTAGAGAAATAACACCACATATCATGGCAATTTCTATAACACCAGTGTCATTGGCACTTTTACTCCGTTCATGAGAATTCTCACATTGTATGCAAGCTTCGTAATCATCTGTTCCTCTGCATAGCTTCTCTATCAGAGCTTGATCTCCCTTTACGACGAACACGAAATTTTGAAGAGTTATGATCCAAACAAGAACACCAACGACGGTAACTAGTTGTGCAGCTGATGTTTTGGTATACATTTTGTCAACAAACTTTAGAAAATATTATGATATGATCAGAACTAATTTTTTTTTTTTTTTTTCTTTTGAGACTATTGGTTATTTCTCTGATTGATTGATTGATTTTACTAATGTACAAAGATTAGTGTTTATACAAAGGTTTAGAGTGTGAACATTATTATCTTCAACTTGTCTCTATTAGTTAGCATATCTTACGCAATTGGTAACATATAAATTAAAAGAGATTGGACACAAAAGTTAAATAATATCATGATTAGAATCCTGATTAAATAATTAATATTAGTTTATAAGATCACAATATTAACAAGATATTATTTATTAGGAAATGTATTAAGTCCTTATATATCCAAGTTTGATACATTTACTATATAAATCGAGATTTTATGGGTCCTAATTGGTTAGAGAATATTGGGTTCATTTTCTTCCTTAAATTAAAAGTATAGATAGATAATGTACATAGATAATGTATTGGATTTTCTATAGCCATGAGTGTGGGGGCCCATATTGTTTCGCGACTCACTACCAACTTCTTGTAATTCCTTATTTATGATTAATACGAATATTAGGAGTCTATATGTAGACAAATGAAAAAAGTGTCAATATCTAATACAGTACTCCGTATGTAGTAAAAATAATTAAACGTGCATTAAATTTTGTTATATAATTTGGCAAATGATGGATTATAAGGAAAGAGGGACAATTAAGGATAATTGATTTTGGAATTAAATCAATTCAAAAAAATTTCTATTGACATATCCGTAACAATGTTGATTTTACTACCAATGTCATAAATTTATTACAACTACGTTAAATTTACTACAGAGCCATATTTTTTACTACATGCCATCTTTAATTTACCACACTTAATTATGCTATAGACAATTTTGCTATTGTCTACATATAGACTACTAGGATCATCCTAATTAATAATATCAATCATACGGTTATCCAATTAAGCACAGGCAAAACTCCGGTCCCGAGTTGTTATCGGTGTCTAGTACGGTATTTGACACGGATTATGACAAATATTGGAGGACACGGTCGGTTTGGCCACAAAACCCGATTTTTAAGGTAATCAGCGGCGGTTGGATATCATTTAATTTGGACACAAAGGACGTACATTATTATCGTCATCTCGGCCTCATCATTGTCGGTCGAGACGACATTTTATTTCTGCTTTTTTAATTATGAGCTTGTTATTTGTTACAACTTGCTAAAAGTTAGCAATCCGACAATATGTTTGATTTAGAAATGAATGGAAGGAGTATATGTCACATGCACAAACTAACGAGATAATGATATCATAATAGTCGATTACTGGACTTGCAAATGCATTGTCTTAGGTATTATCAATGCAAAGCATCCAACATTTTGACAACAATACCGTCAAAATCCCTATTGACATAATCTAAGTCCTTAGACAAAATTTTAGGCATTTTAGCGCCTTCATTCTCAACCATTTGTTTACAATAACTAACCTTCTCCAAAATAACACCAGTAATAATCTGCTTCGCACCTCCGAAATCTCTGTGTTTTACTTTGTCTCTAACGCTGTAAATCGTACCGAAAACTTCATGAAATACGTTGAAGCAGTAGATGAGGGATCGGCTCAATTTCGGATCATCAGCAGCGCCACTTGCACAATCCATTGTGTCCTTAGTAAGAGTGTTGAGGTCCCTAAAACCACAGTTTACTGCAATTTGGACTATACCAATGTCTGTTGCAGTAGTTGAGTTGCTTGGACCTGAAGTCACACATTTTTTGCAATTATCGTAATTTGTTGTTGCTTTGCATAACTTCTCTACTAGATCCTCATCCCCGCTTACTATGACCGCGAAATTTTGCAAAGAAATGATACAAAGAAGAGCACCAACAGTGAGTAGTTGTGCTGTTTTGGCAGACATTTTCAAAGAAATGAGCAAGATTAGCTTCTTTTATAAATTTCTAGAGATTATTTAGTTTTGTGTAATAATAATGTTGGTGTTGCATGTTGTAGAGTCTTATAGTATACAACAGTCGTACGTCTAAGCTATGTTAAGCTGTAAAGGCATTTATGATTCAACTAGTTTGATCCATGTCCAAACAAGGTACATTACTAAATATGTTAATTCATCATGAATTCATGATGTTATCTGGTAGATTTAGTATTTATTGATTTCATACCATGTATTAATAAAGTCTATTTATTACTTTTAGTGTAACGTTCTTGTTTCTAA
Source organism: Spergularia azorica (assembly GCA_038382645.1). Taxonomy (NCBI): domain Eukaryota; kingdom Viridiplantae; phylum Streptophyta; class Magnoliopsida; order Caryophyllales; family Caryophyllaceae; genus Spergularia; species Spergularia azorica. The sequence goes on from JBBYHQ010000009.1 coordinate 5,906,183, forward strand.
ATATCAGAAATATTATGTCCTTTAATCGTAGAAACCCAACTTGAATCACCTTAAATTAAAGACCCAATAGAATTTAAATATGCTGATACTTGACTCGAACTTGACTAAGCTAGACCCTCTTCCGTCTTACCCGAACCCAAATTGCCCCCAACTAATAGTTAAAGTGTACTGTCCGATAATAACAATGCTAGAGGTTTACAGTGTAGACACCCAAAATTGTCTACAATCAGCAATAATTTTACTACTCACAATTAATTTTACTACCTGAATTTTTCATTACAATTAATTTTACTATTCCGATCTCAATTTTATATTGTAGACAAATTAATTGTGTCTACAATGTAGACCTCTAGGAATTTGCAATAATAATAGCTACCTAACCGGCATATATACTTGATATTTTGCTTCATATATACAATACTCCGTAATAAAGTATAACTTAAGAACATAATCCAACCCACAATCCAATTTTTTCACTATATTATAATTCAATTAAATGGGTAGTATACTTCAATGCATAACATTCAACATATACTCAAATGGAAATCTTAAGCCATAAGTAACTTTATTATAACCCCTCCAACATTTTGACAACAATTTTGCCCCAATCTCTATTGACAATATCCAAGTCAGTAGACATAATTTGGGGCATTTGAGCACCCGCATTCTGAAGAAATTGATAACAAGAGTTAGTCTTAACCAATATATCACCAGTAATATCTCCTTTCGCACCGCCGAAATCTCTGCTATTCACCTTGTTTCTCAAGGTTTGGATCATGCTAGTAGCTTGTAGAAATACTTTGAAGCAAAAGTCGAAGGCCTGAAACATTTTCGGATCAGAAGTGTTCGTTTGACAGTACGTTGTGTCTACCCTTAGAGTGTTCATGGATCTTACAGCACAAGTTATCGCGATTTGTACTAAACCTGTGTCTGATGCTGATGAACTGGTTGGATCAGCATTCTCACATCTTAAGCAACTTTCGTAATCTGCTGTTGACAATTGCGAAATTTTGCACCGAAATGATCCAAACAAGGACACCAATAGTACTGAGTAGTTGTGCTGATGTCTTGGCATACATTATGCAAAGAAAGTAAATGATCAAAATTCAAGATGTGATTTATTGTTATTTTCTTGTTTATGAAACCCTATTGATTATTTGCGAGTGTTTGGTACTGTTTTATAACTTCATAGTTCATATATAACATTCTAACAGCATATATACTTGCATACTATAGTCCAATTTGTAACAATATCATAAAATGGATACATTAGTAAATAAATGTTGATTTTGTTGGTCCTGGTAAGCTAAGAGATCATTTTCTTCCTAAAATGGTTTGTTATTTCTCCTCTATATAGTAATTGTTGATCATGTCCATGTAAGTACAAAGTATGGATATGGTCCATTTATTACTACAAGTCTAATGAAGCTGGGAAGTCATCGAAAACTAAGTCAGAAGTCCGATGGAGCTGATGAGATCGAGAACCAACGCAACTAGCCAAATTGATCGAGACCAATTTAATGTGAAAGTGTTAGCATTTTATTGTCCTTTCATAAAGCCGGCACGAGAAATTTGATTAGAATGGCATTATTATGTCATTATACCATAGTGACTGAGCTCAATAGTGATCGTCAAAGCTTAAGAACAAAATACGACCCATCGACATTATCCTAGAATTGAAAGTACTTAAGTACGTAGTACTCAACAACTCAAAATAGCCTGATATCCATGACAATATAACTTGGTACAAGGATTTTAGACAAATTGCAAGAATAACTATGGGAGGTTCCCACCATCGGCAAAACAATACACACTAGCTACAATAGGAAACGTGTGTCGAAGGGGCTTAAACAACTATCCAAATTGGAGTACGGCTTTCATATCGTGTATGTAAGGTCGCCCCAAGGATATCCACGGAAAACTTCTGTGAACATATGAGTATTTTGAAAGAAAAAAAAAATGGTTCAAATTAATCATAAACGTAGTATAATCTAATGTTTTTGGTTGAAGAAGATTTTCGAATAAAAATAACTCAAACTTTTGTAGGAACTCACAGAGCCATGAAGGTCATATTATGTGTTGTAAATGCGGAAGATAATGCATGCTTCCTTTCTTCCTTCATTGCTATGATAGACGTGACTCAACTTAAATAGATAATTCATAGCGAGAATGTGCCAAAAATAAAGAAAAAGTACTAACTGATCTATTAGTCTAGAGGATGATATGATATATATAACTTAATATAATTAATAATGATTTAGTATAAATTGCGACTTTATATAATATCTCGGATTAACTTTTAATTTAATGAATACAATTTGGTAGCTTACAAACTTCAGTGTATGTATAACATTCAACCTCTATGTCACCAAATACAACTTCCTGGTCGCAATCATCGGGCAACTAGCTAGGTGACTTAGCTTCAAGATAAAGCTTCCAACATGTCGTTAACAATTTTGTTCCAATCCCTTTTAAGAGTAACCAAGTCCCTAGACATACTCGGAGGCATCGGAGTACCGGTAGCTATAACATTGAGTTCACATTTATTAACCCTAAGCAAAATAACACCAGAAATATAATCCACTGCAGTTTTGAAATCTCTGCTATTTACCTTGTCTCTCACGGTCGCAACCGCGTCACTAGCTTGTTTAAATTCTTGATAGCAAGAGTCGAACGTCTCCTTCATTTTCTGATCGGTGGCGCTCTTTTCGCAGTACAATGTGTCTACGATTAGGTTGTTCATGGACCTTGTTGCACAATTTATAGCAATGAGTACTAAACCTGTGTCTGAAGCTGTTGAACTCGTTGGATCAGCATACAGACATGCTTTGCAACTGTTGTAATCTTCCGTTGCTTTGCATAGTTTCTCTACTAGAGCTTGATCTCCGTTTACGACAAACGCGAAATTTTGGACCGAAATGATCCAAAGAAGAACACTAACAGTTAGTAGTTGTGCTATTTTAGCATACATTTTGCGAAGATATGATCAAGATTTATGTGTTTGTTTTTTTTTTTTTTTTTTTTTTTTAAAGGCTATTACTTTGGTTATTTTGTGTAATGTTTGTTTTGTGCTTCATGTAATATATATAGCTTCAGAATATGTTTATCTTAATTTAATTTGTTAAATTCGCATCAATATCCAAAATAGATACATTAGTAAATAAATCATGATTTTCCTTTAAAAAAAATTAATAATAAATCATGATTTTGTTGGTCATACTTGGTAGTAAGAGATTGTGTTACTAATTTAGTAATTTGCATCAATATCCAAAATTGATACATTACTAAATAAATCTTGATTTTATTGGTCCTACTTGGTAAGGAATTGTGTTACTAGTTTGCAATCTTTGCATCAATATCCAAAATTGATATATTACTAAATTAATCTTGATTTGATCTAAATCCAATTGAAGGGATGCATAAGCAAATAAATTTACATATTACTTGATAAGAGATTGGATGCATTTACTTCCTAAAAAAGTCTTTATTAACTTAATCTATATTGCACTTGTTGATCATGTTAATAATGTAATTACACAAAATGGATATTACTTTGTATAATGTTTGAAAACATTAGCCTTACAACATTGTTATTATCCTTTCATAAAGCAGGTTATGTTGAACCTCCTCGAGAAACACCTTAAACCGGGTTATGCCCGGACACGTGGCTATGAAGCCGAATTGATCAAGCTAAATCGATGCGTAGGCACTATAAATTCGTTAATGTGCCGAAAATAAAATAAATTAATTATTTTAAATTAATATCAAATCTTAATTCAATTTAATAATTTTGCCTCGTTAAATGAAATTTGGGTCGATCTAATTTCCAATTTGGGTAAACGGATCCTGATCCAGATAAAAGAGGGAATTAGGCCAAGTCACATACCAAGCCCACGAAATGGGCCCATGACTACAACCCCCCCCCCCCCGAAATTAGTCTTTTCACTCTATATAAATACAGTGAATCTCATTCATTAAGAGGTTCGAAAAATCAGAGAGAAGAAAAAACCACAAGAGAAATTCTCTACAAGCTCCCAGCCACACGCAGTCAACAAGCGTATCCGTGCCGCCTGCAAATCAAATCCAACGCAAGTTCAAACCCTCCAACAAACAATCAAATTCACACGTTCGATGAGAGATTCAAGTCCCCAGCGACTCTCTAAATAACAACAGCAACGCACCCGGACGACGCGCGCAGCCCTGAGCACGTACGCTACCGGTATATATAGTGTATCGTACGGCGCGCCCCCTATTACGTAGTAGAATTATAGAGATTGTACAAACACAATTTTTCTGATAGGAAAATTTGTGGGAAACCACCCCCAACTTTCATCATTTTTTGGGGAACCACCTTATTAATTTTTTTTTGTGGAGAACCACCAAATATAAACAAAACCTAGGGGTAGAACCACCTACCTTACCCAAACCACCCTCACAACACCTCTAACCATCATGTACCACCACCCATCAACACCAACCACCACCTAAGCTACCATCGACACCACCCACATGGTCGTCCATTCTGATATAATAAAATTTCATTTGTTTCCTTATTTTGTCTTAGTATAAAATTTGCCGTTACAAATTTCGGTATGACCTAAACCAGGTGGAGAGGCATTTGGACCTAAAAAAAAAAAAAAGGTTAGAGGCATTTGGTGTACTTTTTTATATATATGTAATAATAGGAAAATTTAACGAGAATTGATGTGAAACAACAAGAATAGGAAAAATTATAATCTATTCTTGAATACTCCGGGAACAAATACCACGCACTCGATGTCCATTGTGCTGTGTTAACAATGATTTATATGATATTAAGTGCATAGTGAGTAGTAACATTAAGGTATAACACTAATGCAGAACATCCAACATTTTTAAAACAATATCACTCCAGTCCCTGGTGACATTAGCTATGTCACTAGACACAGCCTGTGGCAGCTGAGTGCCCTTAGATTTTGCAGCATCATTACAAGAATTAACATTCACCAGAATAGCAGTACTGATAGTCTGTTTTGCGTCTGCGAAATCTCTACTCTTCACTTTATCGGAAACTGCATTAATCACAGTTTTCGCAGCCTCGACTTGATCAAGGCAGGTGTTAAGAACATCCTTCAACACAGGGTCAGAAGTACTACCTTGAGATTTAAACGCGTCCTGGTACAGCAGGTCCATGTCCTGAGTAGCACAGGTCATGGTAATCTGAACTATACCAGTGTCTGTCGCGGTTGGACTGCTTGGATCAGCGGCCATACATGCTGCGCAAACTCGAAAATTTGTAGTTGCTCTGCATAACTGCAGTATTAGATCATGATCCCCATTTACGACCAAAGCGAAATTTTGCAGACAAATCATCCAAACAAAAACACCAACTAGGAGGGACGATATCTTCGCATCCATCTTGTTGTTGCTGTAAACTCGGGTGAGGGAGGATTTGGTTATGTCACATATATATACCTTGAAGCTAGAACAATGTAGTAGTATATGCACTTGATTGCAAACAAATATCAAAATTGATAAGATACTAATTAATGATTCGTGATCACGATATTATACCTCGCAAAGTACGTATTTGAGTGATTTTCTTCCTAAGAGGTAGTAAAACAATTATCATGCAAATCAAGAAAAACAAACACGAGATAAGATTCATTCAAATCAAATCACATTACTTATTAGTTACTCCTATTACGGGATTACTTTTCGACAAAATTTCCTTAAGGAAAGCAAGTCAGTAGACAAAGCCTGAGGCAACTAAGTAATAAGTTGGTCCAACATTCTGACAGCAATTTTACCCCAATCTCTATTGAGATTATCTATGCCGGTTGACACAACCTGGGGCATTTGAATACCAATACTCTCAACAACTTGAGTACAAGAGTTTATCTTAACCAACATAGCACCAGTAATCTCCTTTTGCGCCTCCGAAATCTCTTCTCCAACATAAAATCATTTTGTTCGGAGACCATTTTTACAACAACAAAAAAAAATGGATTTATGTACTTTAATTTTGGACAATTCTGGCCAATCTTTCTAATGTATGCAAATTTTCTTTAAAATTAGTTACATATGAAGGCGAGTTCCTCTAATAAGGAAGTCGGTCTCAATTGAGTGTGAGTAGTTCTTTACGCCAGGGATCGCTCAAGGTAAAAACAATGACAATCGGACTAGCCCCCATTATATTAGAGAGGGCAGAAACAAAAAAGTCTAGTAAACACGTGGGATGATCTGGTGTTGGGAACTGGACCCTCCAGTTCATAGGTGATAGCCTAGTGGTAGTGCTATCAACCCCCAACCAAAAGGCTGGGGGTTCAATCCTTACATCCCCAACTTTACAAGTTGGCGGTGATTTCGCCTACCGGATTCATGCCCGATTCCAACTGTCCGGACAAGGTCTTCTTGTGAGTTAAGATTTCCTTGATAATTCTCCTAATCCACGAGGACTGAGCCCTTCGGGGCAGTAAATTACCAACCAAAAAAATAAATAAAACAGAATAAAAAGGAGTAGCTCATCAACAAGCAATTCTCGGACTATGAAAAGGTATGACATTATTGTATAGCATCCAACATTTTTAAAACAACATCACTCCACGCCATGGAGGCAGTAAGTACTTCACTATACACTTCCGGTGGCAGCTGAGTGCGCTCAGATGTTGCAAGATCATTACAAGAATTAATTTTCACCATAATAGCCTTGCTGATAGTCTTTTTTGCGCCTGCGAAATGTCTACTCTTCACTTTAGCAGAAACTCCGTCAATCAAAGTTTTCGCATCCTCGACATGATCGGAGCAGAGGGTAAACACTTTCGTTAACGCAGGGTCAGAAGTGCCCCGTTGAGCTTCATACACGTCCACTAACAGCAGGTCCATTTCCTTGGCAGCACAATTCATAGCAATCTGAACTATACCAATATCTGTTGCAGTTGAACTGCTTGGATCAGAGGTAACACATTTTATGCAATATTCGGTAGGTGTGGTTGCATTGCATAGCTTCTGTATAAGATCCTGATCCCCGTTTGCGACCAAAGCCAAACTTTGAAAGGAAATCATCCAAAGAAAAACACCAACAATTAGGGATGATGCTTTTGCATCCATCTTGTGCTGCAGACTCGGGCCGGGTAGGGATTTAGGCTTTGTTGTTGCTGTAAACTCAGGTGAGAATTGGTTAACTGTGCCACATTGGGTCCTATATATACCTGAAAACTGGAACAATGTACAGTATATGCATTTAATTGCAAATCAGAATCCAAATGGATATGATACTAATTAAATGGAATCTGATCAGATATTATACCTTGCAAGGTAATTGACTGATTTTTTTCATAAGAGCTGATATCTACATGGATTTCAGAATCTTTATATTGCAATTAATGAACCGATGAACAAAAACAAACACGAGATACGATTCATTCAAATCAAATCACATCTTTCCATAAACGAAAAACGGTTGTTATAGTAACTTTAAAGCAGAACATTCAAGTATTCAACATATTCAAGTATAAGTCAGTAGACAAAGCCTGATCAGGCAGCTAAGTAGATTGCTCCAACAATTTGACAGCAATTTTGCCCCAATCTCTAGTGACATCAGGTATCCTGGCTACTCCACTGCAGTTTACTGTTTCAACCAGGAATGCTACAGAAGACAGTTTAACTAGAATGCAGTTTACCAGCAAGCTCACCAGAAAGTGATTCATACGCAATCCAAGAGAAATGAATGGTGTAAGCTAAGACAACATAAAACAGAGTACACGCCACCTAAGAGCAGCAAACATATTGAGCCAACTCTATAAAAAGGCGAAACAAAGCCAAGCAATTGCAAATGTTGCAAAATCTTTAGTACCTCAATAAATCTGATTCAGCTACAATTCAGAACTCATCCTGAGAACTCTCATCTCGAACAAGGTAAATTACTCCAAGCCCCTTAATCGTGTATAGCTCAAAGAAGCAAAAGGAATCCCCTATTGTATTCAAATAAGAAATTGACACACTGTGATTGCAGCTAATAAGCAACTCGAGTGCAACTTGGTAGCTGCATTCACTTGAACAGCAATCACGGCATTGATTCAATCGAGGCCTACCAGTGCAGCACAAGTAATGCAATTCCAAGCAAAGCCAAACCAAGCTAATATCCAGATTTAGAGACAAATTGGACCAAGATCAAGAAATACCGTAATTTGCCAGGAAATCATATAACTGACACAGATGATAATGCAATTGCTTAATTATGACAATGCCAAGGTAAATTTTACAAGCAAGACTGCCTACAGCACTACTGAGTCGAGCCATGACAAGTTCTAAGGAGATGAAATTAACAGTAAAGCAAATTCAACTGCCGAATAGCGCACCCTCCACAACCACCAACAACTAGTATAGCCAAGAACCAAAAGTAAGACAACTTCCTGCACTAGTCTAATGCAAACATACCTCATCTCAAATGATGATTTGCTTACTATTATACAAGTATCTCCAACAATATTATCAATTCAATCACAACTATCTCCAACTGCAGTTCAACCAAAAGAATTACCAAGCGCAAGACATTCACTTTTAAAGCAAATTGGAGGAAACCAGACACTGAGCAACCAGGGCATTCACTAGGATAGCAGCACAAGCAATTCCAAGCTAATACACCGACACAGTATAAAAGACAAATTGGCCCTATTGTAATATTTGCCAATCCATCCTACAACTCCCTTCCTAATACTCAGGTGACATTGGGCTTCTTGGCTCAGCATGGACTATGGACATAGCCTTAGCCCCATTTCTTTCAAATTTGAACCAAGAGTCTAGTTCAGAACTTCAGATAACAAATGGTTCAGGCTTCTCTTGCAAGGCAACATTAGCAGATAAGCATGACATTAATCAAGTTCCAGCCGAGTAGAGCACATGATTTATAGCATAGATTAAGAACAGCAATGGTTGAAGGATCGCTCAGGGTAAGACGATGACAATCTGAATAGCCCTTAGCAGAGACAATGGAAAGATCTAAGTCTTCCTAATATATAAGCAAAGGCCTGAAGGAAGGAATGCAGTAGGTCTCTACAAGTTTAACTGATGCTACCACCCACATCCAGCTAATAATCTGTGACCTATCCTCACTGAAATCTGTTGCTTGTTAGGCAAGACGATTTCACGGAAATAGATGAGAAAACATAACAACAAAGGGTAAGTCATTGCTAACTCCCTGACTAGTACTGTAATCCTAGGAACACGAAGTTAGCTATCCACTGTAATTTACTGTTTGGATGGGAGGTGTTGCAGAATACAGTTCAAATAGAATGAGTTTGCCAAGAAGCTCACCAGCATAACCTTATACAATAACAAAACAATTATCTTCCGATCCAAGAAAAACGAATGCTAGCTTAAGAGCCTAAGACAACGTAAAAGCATATACACTACTAGTATATAATAGCAGTAAACATACTGAGCTAACTCCTACAGAAAGAAGGAAGAAAGCCACAGAATATCAGGCGACGAAAGAATTTAATTGCAGAATACAAAGTACCTAAGTACGTCTGATTCAGCAACTCATCCTCGGAAGTCAGAACTTCCTTTTCAAGAAGGATGTGGAAGGGGTATGAAAAGTTGAAAACACAGACATTAAGAAACAACCAGTGAGCTATAAACCACTTTAACCCCATCAGTCTTATCAAGCTCTAAGAACCAAAAGTTGGTGAGTCCCTTGCTATATCCAAATGCAGACACTGACACACTACATTTGTAGTTTATAAGCAAAGTTAATAGAACTTGGTAGCGAGCATTCAACAGGATGACATCAAATTAATCACAAAAAATGTCAGTGTGCAGTTTGAGTAAACATATGTTCCAAGTAGGGTTAAACCAAGCTACTACACTAACAAAGTATTAGGAACAAATGGAGCAAAAAAACCAAAAAAAAAAAAAAAAAAAATGTAATAGATGATGATGGGATAGCTTAATTACGACAATATGCCGAGGTAAATTTTACAAACAGGCCAAACCATAAAGGTAATTCTAGGGAGACAAAATTAACAGTAAAGCAAATTCAAATGCTAAATAATTCCCCCTCCAAAGCTACCAACTCTTCCGTCAGGCAGTATAACCAAGAACCAAAGGCACGAAAACTCCCTGCACTAATCAAATGCAAACATACATCATCGCTAATAATGAACGGCATACTATTTCCCAAGTATCTCGAACAACATACATCTGTCTCCAAATGCAATGCAATCCAACGAATTGCAAGCAATGACAACTTCACTATTCCAGAGACAAGCTTTTAACATATATATATATATATTGGAGCAAGAAACAGTAGTGCAAGGACAAACTATATTGTGTTAAACTGCTTATCTGCCCCTCTAACAGAGGACGATGCAAATCCTCAATTATGAGAATGCTGAGGTAAAAGCAAGACATTAGTGCACACCATGACAGTAGTTTCAAGGATACGAAACTAACAGTGGAGTAGATTCAACTGCCAAACAATGCACCTGTCGAAGCTAAACCAAATTCATCAAGTGCAAACATCTGTCGTAGCTACGACTGAGCTGCATACGATTTCACAAGTATCTCCAACAACTTATCAACACAATTACAACTATCTCCAATCGCAATTCAACCAAGACAATGATTAAGCTCAAAGACATCAACTTTACAGAGTAAAATGGAGCAAGAAACACAAACAACAACCACTAACGCAAAGGCAATCATGTAAAAGTGTAAGAATCAAATTAACACAATTACCACAATTATCTCAAATGTTTTCACTTTCTACTACCAAAAAAAGAACATTTAAAAAAAAAGCAGGTAAAAAAAAGGGAAGAATGAAATTTTACAGCTTAAGCCCCAAATCCGCAATTACATAATCTCCCTACTCAATAATCTTCTGGATAACGCCAGCACCAACAGTCTTCCCACCTTCCCTAATAGCGAACCTCATACCAGACTCACACGCAACGGGGCAAATAAGCTCAACCTCCATCTTAACCCTGTCACCAGGCATAACCATTTTCGACTCCTCGTCCTTATCATTCATAATCTTGGTCACCTTCCCAGTCACATCAGTAGTCCTCATGTAAAACTGCGGCCGATACCCAGCAAAGAAAGGCGAATGCCGTCCACCCTCTTCCTTCTTCAACACATAAACAATCGCCTCATACTTAGTATGTGGGGTAATTGTCCCCGGTTTGGCCAGCACCATACCTCTCTGAATATCCGCCTTCTGGACTCCTCTCAACAACAACCCAACATTATCTCCCGCCAAACCCTCGTCTAGAATCTTCTGGAACATCTCGACTCCGGTGACAGTCACATTCCGTGTATCCCTCATTCCGACAATGTCCACCACCTCGCCCGTCCTCACGGTCCCACGCTCCACCCTCCCGGTGGCCACGGTCCCACGCCCGGTGATTGAAAAAACATCTTCCACCGCCATCAGGAAGGGTAATTCCGTCTGCCGCTGCGGAATCGGGATATACTCATCAACAGCATCCATCAGCTCATAGATTTTGTCAACCCAAGTGTTATCCCCTCTCTTAATTGTCGGATTCTTCATCAATTCTTCGAGAGCCAGCAAAGCCGAACCCGAAATAATCGGAATGTCGTCGCCTGGGAAATCATACGCGCTCAAAAGCTCACGAACTTCCAACTCCACAAGCTGTAACAGCTCCTCGTCGTCGACTTGGTCTTGCTTGTTGAGGAAGACAACCATATTGGGGACTCCCACTTGCTTAGCGAGAAGGATGTGTTCCTTTGTCTGCGGCATAGGTCCGTCGGCGCCGGAGCAGACGAGGATAGCGCCGTCCATTTGGGCGGCGCCGGTAATCATATTCTTGACGTAATCAGCGTGGCCGGGGCAGTCCACGTGGGCGTAGTGGCGGTTTTCAGTCTCGTATTCGACGGTGGCGGTGTTGATGGTGATACCACGGGCGCGTTCCTCCGGTGCGGCGTCGATCTCGTCGTATTTTTTAGGGGCGGAGTTTCCCATGGAGGCTAACGCCATGGTCAGGGCGGCGGTCAGGGTGGTTTTGCCGTGGTCCACGTGGCCGATGGTGCCGATGTTGACATGAGGTTTTTTCCTCTCGAACTTCCCACGGGCGGCGCGGACGGTGAAGCGGGAGGTGCGGGTGGTGGTGGAGGCGGCGTTGGAAGGGGCGGCGGAGGAGGTGAAGGAAGGGGTAAAAGAGGAAATTAATGTTAGTTTGGAAGGGGTTTTGGGGTGGAAAGAGAGGGTTGGGATGAGGGAAGTAGGGGTATTTTGGGAATGATGTTGTGGTGGTTGGTAGGTTAGTGTTGTTGGGGCTGCCCTTGTTGTTGAGAACGCCATTGGAAATGTGAAGGAGAAGAAAGGAGAGGGTTTTAGTTTTGGGGGAGAAGTGATGAAGTGATAAGAGAGAGTGGAAGAAAAGAGGAAGAGATGTTATCTTCTTGTTGAAGCTTCTTTTATTTGTGGGGGAGAAGATTAGAGAAGCGGAAGTGAAAGGATGACCTCTCAATTTCTGTTGCTTGCTCAATCCTTTGTGGAATTGTGGATATGCCTCCCTCACTCACTCTAACCTAGCTCAATCTTTTGGCCATATAACTACAAAATTTACCCATTGCAAAAATAAAAATCAAACAATTGGGGTGTTGCAAAAAATGTGTCGTAGTACGGTTTTAAATTTGAAACCTCGTGTAACATATATTCATCCAACGAGTGAACTGAACGAATTAGAATGAATTAAGTGATCCAGTGATTTTAGATAATTGTGTGAGTGGTAGTAGTATTCATTTCTTTAAATCATAAGTTGTAGCCATGTCATCGAGCCAAACTAAATCCAAACTTAGAAAGAACGTATGAATGAAAACAATTGCGCTTCCATATGTGCTTCCATAAGCATAAACACTAGAACTAACCCAACCATCAAAGGAGGATATTAAGAAGATAGTGATGTGTTTTACGTAATTACACGGATAATCTCATGGTGGAGAAGAAAAGGGCAAAATTGAGTCCTCATTTATGCCGCGTATCCATATAATCAACCTCTTCTTCACAGAAATCCAACTCAATAATATATATGAACAAAAAAAATGCAGAAAAATATATTCAAAAATACAATCATCATATAAGTAAATTTGTACCAATAATATGTGCACTGACAATTTGACAGTTGCATTGTTCCAAAAGTACTGATGTAAACTCAGAAAGCAACATCAACTGCTGTAAACCACTTCAGTGCTCTTCCTGAAAATCGTCTCGTACAAATATTCGACTTCGCATTCCAAGCTTTCCCAAGGCAGATGAGGCTTTGCCTTACTGCTTTTATGAGCAAAACAGATTCTTGTATTCACAACTCTATATATACACACGGAGGAGTTGAAGCTGGTGTTCACACACTGTCAAGTAGTTTCGATAATGCTGACAGAACTGTCGTATATTGATTTCCAGGAACATAAATTTTTAAGACAAACACGGACAGAGTAGTAGAGGACCAAAATAATGTTCCGGTTGGCAGACTGGTACTAGATCACTCGCTCACTACTGTTGTTCCAGGGAGAAGAAGATCGATACTCTGCAGCAGCCAACAGCTGATATCAGCAACAGCAATCTAAATCCAACTGCAGATTCAAATCTTTGTTTTAGTCGCATACTCGCACTGGTAACACATATCATGGGCTCTGGCAACAGGCATTCATCATAAAAATTACAGCTAGCACATCGCTTGTAGCAGTTAAGTGCATCACCAAGTACAATACAACAATAAGCAGAAGTGAGCAAGTGCATCACTTCTAGACTTAGCTTGTATTACATCAGATGAAAGAAGCTGGAGCCATACAAGAATAAGAAAGCGGAATAAAAGCCTCCTCGGCTCCTCCATTATTAACAAGCTCACTCAAGGAGTTCATTTCTAGGCCAACCGATTGAGGAGCAGGTGTACTGTAATTAAATACTTAGATCATTTCTAGGAAATCAAACTTAAATCCTGATCCCTGAACCTCTCAGATTCACAAGAACGACAAGCAATTTGCTTGCTTCAAGCAATATCTGTATCTAACCATTAAACAACACAATACTGCTAGGCTGCTAGCTTATGTCAACTGTCAAGAGGACGAATGCCTTGCATACAATGCTGGAGAAGTAATTTATGTCTAAATGATTAGTAAACAGCACATTTGCCTATGCATCAGTGTCATGCGCTCATAACCTCATAAAAACATTTTGACTTTGAGAGTCTCCTCCTAAAGTTCAACTAGACACTTTGGCAAAACATCTATACAGAGCTGAAAGCATCAACAACTTCAAACACGTAGATGATGAATATACATCAACGTCATATAACAGTCTACAGTGAAACTATCAGCTCCACAACAAACCAATCTCACAAAGTAAGGTTTTCCCTACAGAGAATGAGAATCCGAAAGCATTTCCCTACAGCGAATGGAATCCAGACGACTAACAACATCTTTACAACATCTTTAACCCCAGTGCCTTAAAGGCTCCCGCCATAAGGCGGGGTAAGGCGGGGTCGGATGCACGCAAGCCTTACCCCTATTGAAACTGTGTGTGCTTCTTATTTTGTGAAGTAGCACTCAGTCAGTGCGATTCTCGAAGCAATTTTCAACTGTTCCCCAAAAATCAATGTGGAGCTGGTCTGCCTCAAAAGGACGCTCTTAAGTATCAGGCCTTCCAAAACATATCAAATACTTGTAATAGTATTTAGTAGCATGATTATGAATGGTTCATGAGGCAATACACTTAAACAAAGTGGCACGACAGGTGAATCAACAACATTACCCCAGTGCAGATTTGTAAAAGAATTGCATAAATTGCAATTTTTATTCACTCACAATTTGTAGCCTACAATTATTTGATGAAAAAATATACACTAAACCACAAGACCCATACGCCGACTAATTTTAAGGTCGACAGAAACTAACCCTATGTACATGTATGCCTAGAGTCCACAACTTATATCAACAATAAATGTCCAGCTAGTATGTGTATGGTTAACCCAGCAAAGAAGTAAATGGGCAAGTAAGAGAAGCGACAAAGCCAAAGAGACTTACATCTAACTATCGCAAGCAAAACGATAAGCCGGAAGAAAGACCTTGCTCTGATGTGACTAGTTCCTGATACTTTCATTCTTCTCTACCCTCCGAGAGACCAAGCCTGTCTTTTTGGCTATGATCATTTTCGATCATCTTCCAAAATAAGAGCAATTCCATCAGAACTGGATTGCTTCTTCAAGTTCCAATTATCCACATAGCTAGATCTCTCAGTGCTAACCCCGTGCTTTCCAACTTTAGTCGGAGTACGGGAAATCCGTGGGCCAATGGTAAGATCAATAGTACTAACTGAGCGCGTAAATATTCTTTTCGCTGATAACCCCGAACAATTATCTAGTGACGCTGAGGGTGCTGCCGTCCCAGAAGAAGCATTCATCTCAGGACGCAATTTACAGTCAGGGATCTTCCGGCGACACTTATTGAACACTTTCAGACGCAATTGAGGAGAGAGTTCTTTAAGAATGTGAAACACGGCCAATTCATGCTTCCTCTTTAGCTCATCCACTTCTTTTTGCTGCTCAAGTAACAACCCCTCAAGTTTATCAGCAATGATACTCCCTTCATCTGAATCGATGTTAGAAACTCCACCTTCTTTTTCCACTTTATCAAATTCACCATTTTTTACAAGCTCAGGAGAATATTCCCTTTTCCTGTTCAAACACTCTTCTTGGCATTCAGTATTATTCTCAGACCTTTGATCAGAAACCACTCCTTCCGCGTTACTATCTGTATCTTCACTGAAGTTGTCTCCAGTTGTAGCTACCTCATTGGTCAATTTTTCACGTGATTCTTCGTGCAAGGTGCTACTTCCTGGCCTTGGGGGTAGAAGCGCATTTTGATACATCTGGTGTTCAGGTGTTTCTGAAGGGCTCACAGGGTTGGATTTAACTGGAGAACCCCCACACCCTGCTCTTGGAGAGTCCGACCAGAACTTACGACCAGAAGGCAATTGATCAGGGTAGAAACTACTGCCAGAAAAGGGTGATGAATTTGCCATTGGAGAAGAATCATCCCTGTTTTCAGATAAATGAAGAGGAGACGCCTCATCCTTGCTGTCAGATGTGTGGCTATCAAAAGCAGAGTCACCTGTAGATGAATCCCTGGGAGACCAATCTGGGATTAGAGCCCTAATTTCAGAGTCAATCATATCGGCGATGGTTGGGATATCTTGGTCCGTTAGGTCTAGTTCATGAACCATTTCACTAGCAACTGCGATAGACGTATCTGCTTCAATGTCAAATGGAAAATGAATAGTGCGGCAATTACCTGGACCATTACAAAAAGAAACCTCACTTAACTAAAAAATCGACTAGTAACAAAATTGACGACCAAGCAACAAAAACGTACATTAACCCTACAAACGAATCATGTCAGTAGGGAGGAGTCAAAGAAGAAATAAGAAGTTAAGAAGGAGAGAAGAACGCAAACGAAACCTGTGAAATCTGTTATTTTCAATTTAATAAATATAGTGTTGACATCTTTCCTTTCTCCCTGCACTGTGAGGTCCCTAGTTGGCCCAGATTGAGAATCTTCCGGGCGCTTTGTACCGATATCAGACTGATTGTGAGTAACCTCTGCACAAGTTTCAACTAAAAATTAAAAATAGTCACACACAGACCTGGAACACTTCTTCATTTCTACCTAATAGCAAAGCCATACCTGAATGTTGTAAATTAACATGCAAGGAACGGCCAATGCTCTCTGGATCAAGATCTGACAAGAAAGAATCCTGTAGGAGTTCTCTGGCAGTCAATCTCTCTGGTAAGTGAGCAATGCATTTTTCTATAAAAATTTTGACTTCAGGATTTGTCACTTTCACCAAAGATGCAGGCTTTATTCCCTAGCAAGAAATAAGAACCATGAGAACAGCCACAATAATCCCAGTTGACGAACAATATTTACAATAAGAAAAAAAGGACAATAAAAGGACCGCACTGGCTGCGAATAAAGATCCAAAGCTCTTGACTTAACTAAACCAAGTAACTGACCAAATTATAATCCCAGTCTATGAATCTCTTGCAACTCAACAAAAATTGGATCAAGTGAGGGTGCAAAGGGAGATGATGGGAGACATGTCCTGTTTCTAAGTAAAATACCATCCCCGATAGGCAAAGTACGCATAAGTTCTCATTTCCTGAATTTTGTCTGCCCCTCTTTCTCTCCAATGGCTTAGTATTCCAAGCACAGTGTCGGAAACAATGACCAGGACACCAGACTCACTATTAAACTGGAAGTGTCAATCGCACAACTTGTCCAACCACACAGGTAAGACCGCAAGACAGCCAGACATAAAAATATGGACACCAACCATACAACACTACAAACCGTATAGCTAACTGAACTGTGAGCAAAAAAATCACATCCTTAAAAAATAAAAATAAAAACCTCACATCCTTAATCCTACCTATCAACAGACTTCATGGCCCGAACATATCCTTTACGTGTAAGCAAGAGGAAAGCTTCCTAAAATATAAAAATTGAAAGCTCAAACGCACCACTAGTTATTTCAATCAATGACACTGAGCAACAAACAAGTTTGCCCTACTCAAATAACCACCCTACAAGCCACATTCAAATATCTTGTGCGGAAGTATCAGCTTATTGCACACTCTTTCCACTGGATAAGATCCTAACTCTAAGTAGATTTTGAAACAATATGTCTTCTCCAAGCATCAATCGTAAGCTCAATACCATAAGAAGGACCAAAAGATCGGAGAAAGACACCGGCAACGGATTGGGCAAAAAAAGGAAGTAGGGTGAAGTAAATAAAAATCTCATATTTCAGAAATTAAAAGTCAGGCAAAGACTCACTGATGTCACTTTCTTGTATATCTGAGCAGCATTGCTACATTCCGTATAGGGGTACTCGAATGTCACAAGCTCCAATAGGCACATCCCAAAGGCATAGATATCAACAAGCTCATTGTATTCCTCTTCATAAAGCTCAGGCGCCATAAACTCGGGTGTACCTGAAGTGAGAATACACATTATTTACGCAGCTTTCAGACTGAACTATTCATGAAATAAGTACTTCGATTAATTTACAAACATAACTAAAAAAAAAAAAAAACATCCTCACCAATGACACTGTGAGCTGCATTTGCATGGTGAAGAATGGCAGCCAATCCAAGGTCGCCAATTTTAACCTCACCATGGTTGCCATTAACAAAAACGTTATCACACTTTAAATCCCTATGTATAACAGGAGGATCATGGCTATGAAGATACAGAAGACCCTCTAAAATCTGTCTAGACCATTTCTTCAGTGCCCTCAGGTCAACATGCTTATGCTTCTTCCGGTATCTACCACATAAATCAACTAAACCTCAGCATCAGGAGACAAAAATAGGTGAAACAAAGTTATGCCAAGCTAAAAAAAGGAACAACGGACATACTGTCGTAGAGTGCCCGAAGTGAAGATCTCGGTAATAAAGTTTATATGCTCATTTTTGGTATCAATCCATGAATTATAGAACTTGATAATGTTCTTATGCTTCAATGTCTTAAGGAGATGAACCTCCGAATAAAGCCGTTCCAAATCCTCGGAATTGCGCAGTAATTCCGAAACCTTAACTTGATTCCATGCTACTTCTATTCCTTCTAACTCATCAAATGCTCTATATCTAAATTATTTCTTTCATCAAGGTTACACACAAAGTACTTTCAGCAGATTAATGCTATCCATAAAACAGCAGACAAGCAAACTTATGCTCTCCAACATACAGACAACTAATGACCTCAAAAAAAGAAAACATACAGACAACTAAGACAACTAGCTAGGCATACGTGCGATGAATTCAAACCAAATGTTAACTTTCCGAAAAACGGACGTCTTACTAGTATAAGACTTCCGTTGCATCAACATAAACAACAAAAATGTAAGCTATACTTATAAAAGGATACACTTTCTTAAAAGCCCCTTTCCCTAAAACTTCCTTGTACTGCAGAAATCCAACAACATGACAAAACAACACCCATGTCACATAAATCAATAAACCCACAAATAAATTGAAACAAATTAACCAATAACATGTAATTATACAGCAAACATTAGGTTATAATAATTCGAATATGCTAAAAACAAAATTATAGATGAACCAAATAATTAAAATTACTGACCCGACCATAACGACCAGTTGGATCAATCTCAACAAACTCAGGGTCTGAATCATCCGTTTCTTGCTCAGAAGATCCTTCTAGGGGCATTATTCAACCTTAATTTAACCCCAAAAATAATACCCAAATTGCAAAATTAATCTAATTTTAAAAAAAGGTTCAAACTTTATCCCCAAATTTGATTTTTGAATCAAACCCAGTTGATAAATTAATAAAATGAATCAAACCCAGAAATCAATAATTAAATAAAAAATCAAAACAATAATTAGATTTAATTTAATTGATTAAAAAGGGTAATGACGAAAGAAACGTGTGAATGGGTTTTCTCCTGTTTTTGTTGGAGGAAAAACGTGAAATCGCTCAAATTATGAAATCAAAAATTGAAAATTATGAGGGTCAAATTAAAATTCAAAATGATCACGAAATAATAAATTTTGTGGAATTTTGATGGAAAAATTGCAAAAGAAGGCACTTTATTATGTGGCGCGTTATTAGTGGGCGTATAAACAAGACCAAAAATTGCAAACTGGTAACATATGATACGAGACATTATGATTAACACAAAGTCAAACTCTGTTTACTTTGATAATTTTCGTAAATGTTTTTTAATTAATCCATGTGCTCCGGGTACATCATGCTACGTTGAACGTGGAATCATTAAACTAGTGTCGCGTGTTAAGATTTAAGTACATCGGTAACCAATTGTATTCGAGATATAATAGGTGGTAATTTGTGAATAACAATTTAAGGTGTGGGAGCGCCTCTGTGATCTGGTGTGTCGAGTTTCCTCACACCCCTAACATCACTGCTCCCTCCAGGTGGCAGCACCCTTGCTAACCAGCTCTTTGAGAAAAGAAATACTCTAGTTAACTGTCGATGATATGAAGGCATGTTTGGAAGGTGGTCACAAGTGCGGTCAAGTGTTCATGTATTTATCTATCGTGTATCAGTGTTTGCGGCTTCATATTTTCCTGTTATGAAATATTGTGACATTGATTAAGTAACATAGTTAATGTTACATGAGAATATTGTCATTCAAAATAGTTATTTGAAGTTTGTTTTTGGATAATTTTTTTCCTTTAATGGAAAATAAGTCGTTTGGTTTGTAAATGTAAAATATGAATGAAAAATCGTATTTGGAAACATATTTTACCAAATTATTAAGGTCTTCTACGAGTTAACAAGAATAGTATTATACTTAAAGAAAGCAAACGGTACCAAAACATGAAACCAAATTTGACAACCACCAATAACAAAAAAAATCCTTCAGATCAACATGAAACAGATAAATGTGTCGTTCAACAACTAACATCAAAGCCTCAATAAATAAACTAAAATAAGAAAATCAAAGCCTTATAACCAAATCAATTGGAGTCGACTAACATGAAACGTCGATTGAAATCGCTACAAAGAAATGAATCTGTAAACTCCCTCCCAAGCAGTCAAATGTGTCTTGGAAAAAATTGATGCCCAACAATCAAAGATGAGTAACAAAACAAACATTTGTTTCGTGTAAAACACATTGTAGAAGGTTGAATGACTACCCATTATCTAACCTTATCGGAATATCGGGGATAAAGTTATACACTCACATAATGGATTTTACACATACACATTCCTTTAAGTGTAAATTATTGTTTAGGGCGTAAAGATCATTACCCAACAAGTCCGATAAAATCAAAAGTCGTAAAAGTATTTGTGGAAGAGAGTCTTTTTTTTTTTTTATGAAAAGGGGAATGCATTAAAAGAGAGCAAAGTCTTACATCCTAGAAAGGATTACAAACCAAGCCTGAACGGCAAAAACTAACAAACTAAACAGACGAAAATAACATCAGACAAAGTAATTGTGGAAGAGAGTCATGTGTGGAATAAATAGTTTGATGGCCATATATAAGCTTTTGTCATTAGTCAGACTTGAAATGATCTTGGACTGGCCTTCACTTTTGATCTCACCAAGCCCAGTTCTTTTGGGCCCACCCCACCCAAAGTCCGCTCCAGAAATGGGCAGCCCAGTCCATGAGTTTATCTGTAGGTTCGGACTTGTCACACTAAGAGCCCCACGAACAAGAGCCGTCAGATTTTCTTTTGATTCCAAATAATCAACGGCTGATCTTAGATAATCATCATCATTCATCTTCCTCACTGCCTCATTAATCTTACCTACGGTGCACCACAGAGGATTATGGATGAGGTCTCCTGCTTTCGCTACACAGCTCGAGAAAAATATGACATTCCCAAAATACCCTTTTGGCAAGGGTGGATTCTTCAATCTGGACCGTCCATCAGTTGCATGTATAGCTTCACAACTTGATCATCTGCTAGTTCACGAGTTTTGCATACACTACGCCACACGTGAGTAGCAATCACCTTAAAGGTGCTTAGCTTGTTAAACAACGATCGGGCATGGGCCGCACCCGTAGGAGGAGGAGAGAGAGTCCACGTCACAAACCCAAGAAGGTTCCATCCTAAAACCAATTGGCATACTAGCAGACTGGGTTTCGGGGCTAGCCGAGACTCTTCTAGCTCTCTTCGGCTCCCTCATATCTTACCCATTTGCTCAGACTGGACCTTCATAGGCTCACCGGGGCTCTTCTGGCTCTCTTCGGTAGCATCGTGAACCGAGACTCTCCTACCTCTCTTCGGTTGCGTAAACTTGGTCCATCTGCATCGGGCCCAGTTTATTTTCTTGAGTCCCAGGTCTTTAACCATGGGCTCTGATACCATGTTAGATAACCATATCAACCAAAAGTTTAGACTGATAGTTAGGGTCCAAACAATGACTTTATACTTTAACATAGCATGTATCTTACAACTTCTTCATGGGACACAGCTACAAGTTTTAAGGCCCTAACTTGGTCTTCCGAGAGTTTGAATAGATACTCCGTGGTTGTGGCCGATTCGCCTAAAACATATATGGTACACATACAATTAACTCAATTTATTAGACGACACAATTGTCTTGATTTAATTCCTTTCATTCAAAGGCTCAAAGCTCATGCATCGAGAATTGGTGGACCAAACATCATTGTGCGTGCTAGAGCACAACAATAGATGGTTAGGAAGAGAGAATGGTGGATTTTAACCCATGGCCCAACATTTGTCTCCATTTACTCTCTAATGTCGTTGTGCCCTGGCGCAGTGTAGGGTCAGGGCCGGCTTTTAGCCTAGGCGAGCTAGGCGGCCGCCTAGGGCCCCCATTTTTTAAGGCCCAATAGCTGATGGTTCACTACATATAAAACAAGATGTCAATAAAATCATAAACATACAACTAGCCCAGTGGTTGAGAACCTATCCTCTAAATTCCTGAACTTGAGTTCGAATCCCGCCAACTTCATTTAATTGGTAATTCTCTTTTTTTTTTTTTTAAACAACATGTTTGGTAGAGAGGAATTGAACGGAAAGAAATGGAAGGAAGAGAAAGGAACAGAAAGGAAAGGAAGAGAAAGGAAAGGAGTTACGGTTTCCTTTGCTTGGTATACTTATTAAAATTTTGGAGGAATTGGAAGGAAAGTGAGTGTTTTTATGTTGTAAATTGGCTTTCTGTCCAATTCCGCCCGTTTTGGGAGGGAAATGAAATGACAGTTTAATGAAGAATCATTTCCTTCCATTTCCTTTCCTTTCCTTCCACTTCCCATGTATCTTTATAAACCAAACGTAGGAAAGTTGAAAAATCTGCTTCCTTTCCTTTCCTTTCCGTCCACTTCCTATCTACCAAACATGCTGTTAAGATTCGTTTGTTTCAACTTGTAGCGAAGGGCTTCCATTTTTTATTTTTGTGAACACCCTCCATTTTTTGCTCAAGTATAATGTTTATTTTGCAATTAAGATGAATATTTGATTAAGCGATTCACTATTTTATAATGAATATCAAAATGTAGCTATCGAATATAGGGTCCCGTATCGAAGTTTCGCCTAGGGCCCCCCCAAATCTCAGAGACGGCCCTGTATAGGGTTTAGCAATACAAACATTATTCATCTAGATAACTCATGTGTATCTATTGGTGAGGGCATTTTGTTCGAGCTTTGTTGCAAAATTTGCAAGTCACTTACTAACAAGGGCAATATACTTCAAGTATTATTGTATCAAAATTCTAGACTGATAATTAGGGTATACACAATGACTTTATATCTTCAACATAAGCAATACTAACTCTAGCTGGTGGTAACAAATTACCCGACATTCGTTATGACTTATGAGTAGTGTTTTAAGGACCGGACCGGCCGGTTCAAAGGGATCCGGTTTTAGGTGAAAACCCCACTACTGCCCTCAATTTTTGCTCTCTAACGTCGTTCTCCAGAAGAGTGCGGGGTCTAGTATTACCGGTCGGAAGTTACTTTGTAAGACACATACATTCTGGTACAAATACAAATTATGACGTTCTCCGTACCATCGTTCTGATCTTCTCATTTATTGCGTCTAATTTCAATTTCATTCTTTCACGCACATAGTCTAACCACAAATTTACGAAGTGCTAGTATGACACTCCAACTATGTGACTTTTTAATAACTTTCGTGATCAGTAGCTTCAGCGTACGTTATTTTTGATCCTTGAAAGTAATTTATAATAAATATTGATGTGTTTGTCTACGTCGTTACAGAAATACGAACACCAGCATGGATATCAGGACACTGCTGCAATCTCAAAATTTAGGATATATACACTGTTAAAAAAATTTAATTCAACAAAGGAGCAGTTATGCTAGCCCTAACATTAAGTGGAAAAGGTGAAGTGGTGGACAACGTATGAAAAAACACATTTCTCCCCTGTTTTTCTTCTAAAATGTTGTGCTCCAACACTGTGGTAAGTCTAGCAAAGTAGGATTGGAACTTGAAATTTTGATGACAACAAGACTTTGATACCATGTTAATGATCCATGCATCACAACCAAAAGTTTTAACTTTTTTTTTTTTTAATTAGGCTTTTACTTTAGCACATTCAGACCAAATAGAAACCACCTAGAAAAAGGAGCAAGTATATAGATTAGCATGGCTTAGCGAGTATATATATCCGTCCAAACCGACTTGAATCGAGTCAAAACTCGAACTCTATCAAACCCAATGCAAATCAAAGTCGTTGTCTCGAAGTTGACCTATATATGCACAATTATCTGATCGAAATATGGCCAAACTACCAAATTGGTAAAAAAAAGTAGGGGGCAAATGACAGATTGGTAAAAAAAAAAAACTCCGGCGACAGATTAGTAAAAAAAAAATGATACTAATTACCAAATTAGCTAAAAAACACTACTTATATTTTTAATATAAGGGAGCTAAAAAATTGTATTAAAGGAGCTAATAATTTTTTTTCTTAATAATACCACAAAGGAAAAAACAAAAGCAAAATAGGGTATGAAATAATTAATTGTTCAACAAAAAAACGTATCGTCGGCTCGTTTTTAGGTTACTATAACAAGTGGTATCTCGTGTGACAATCTTATATGGTCGTATAATGACTAGTACCCATTTACGAAACCAAAAATAACCTACCTTTCGAACATTTGGCGATGATTAATTTACATAGTATTGAACCGAAACGCTTGATGACAGCCCGGATATGATATTGAACACTAGACGATATGGTTCATTTATATAGTATTTTTTTTGTTGAAAGTTTTTTCTAGAAACCAAATTTCTTTAAACTTTTTTTGGTGCATTACTTTGAAAAAAAAAATGTCTTCTTAGTTTTGTTTATTTATTTCTAACAGTATTATTAATTTAGAAATATAATTAAATCATGATATTTATGGGAATATATAGAATAAAAAGAATTCCGGCCAAAAGTGGTGTTTTTTGGCTAATTTGGTAGTTAGTGTCATTTTTTTTTACCACTCTGTCGTCGAAGTTTGTTTTTTTACCAATTTGTCATTTGCCCCCTACTTTTTTTACCAATTTGGTAGCTTGGCCATCGAAATATGAAACAATAACTAGCTCAACAACAAGTCCGTACACAAATACAATAAGCTCTTGTTATCGATCGAATTTTGCTCTCACTCTTTTTGTTTTATACTTTTTGCGCCATTTAAACTACATATATACTGTTGGGGGAGGAGAGACCGAACGGGGGAGTCAAACAGTAGCCCATACGCTCAAGTGGGGTTTCATCCTAAAAGCAATTGGCAATAGGAGGAGTAACTCACTTGTTTATATGTCTAGCAACATCAAAACTCACACATGTTCCAACAATCTCCCCTCATGTGTTAGCCCATCAAAGCTCACACATGTTCCAACAATCTCCCCTCATGTGTTAGCCCATCAAATTCTCTCCCCCTCGAACCAAATTCGGCCAGACCACCACCAAATTGCAGCGTCCAATCTGATAAGGACCTACCAGAATTGTTCGTGGCGCCCAATTTGACAAGGGCCCACTGGACAGTGTGGTGTCTGCACCCAAGCCCAGGCCGAACCTTGGACTCTGATACCACTTGTTGGGGGAGGAGAGACCGAACGGGGGAGTCAAATCCTAGCCCATTCTCCCAAGTGAGGTTCCATCCTAAAACCAATGGGCAATGGGAGGAGTAACCCACTTGTTTATATGTTTAGCAACGTCCCACTTATCTTTCGATGTGGGACAAAGCTCACACATGTTCCAACATATACAGGATAGAATCACATATAATAGCAACAATTTTAAAAGTACCTTTTAATTAACGTCTATGGTAGTGAATTAAAAATTTGACGTTGTCGATCGATGATGCGGTATTGAATTTTTTTTTTTTTGACGGGGATGATGCGGTATTGAATTGGGGTTACATGATTGAAGATCATTTGTATATGCACTTACGTGGCCAGTTCGTGTGCATTTACGTATGTAAATTCATGGCCATGCATGCATGAATGATGAATGCAGTGTAATATCTGGTTGTTAATTGACCGCGTTCATTCATATTGTACTGTTGATGCATTATATGAAGTTATGATCTAATTTTGCACTCCTTGATTAATAATTGGTGTGGTCGATCGATCTAGTTGAGAAGAGTAAATGCTATCAGAGCCGTAGCATTCATTTCAAAGGCGGCCTAGGGCAAAATACATTATCAAAGCGATTGTTTCAAAGTTCTAATATATTGACAGCGCAGTCTGTGTTCGACAGACCATATACAAAACTCTGTTTTGGGTCCGTTAAATTTTTTCGGAAAAAAAAAAAAACTCCACACACACACTCTATAATTGCCTAATTGGAATGAGCAAATCGCAATTTAGAATTTTCTACCCATTGAGCCAACATTAATCATTTTTTGTTTTGAAATGGACGCCAAGATTGATCCTGAGTCCTGACCAATAAAATACTGCATTAACTTTAACTTCTCTTAAAAAAAAAATCAAAAGTCGTAAAAGTATTTTTGGAAGAGAACCATGTGAGGAGTAAACAAATTAATGAGCACATATAAGCTTTTATCCTCACTTAGGTTTGACACGATCTTGCACTGGCCTTCACCTTTGAACTCAGGAAGCCCAGTAAGTTTGGGCCCACCCCAACCAAAATCCGCTTGAGAAATGGGCATATTAGTCCATGAATTTATCTGAAAGTTCGGACTTGTACCAATATCATCATCAAGAACGAGAGCCGTCAGATCTTCTTGAGACTCCAAATAATCAACGGCTGATTTTAAGTAATCAACATCATTCATTTTCCTCACTGCCTCATCAATCTTACCTATGGTGTACCACAGAGGATTACGGACGACGTCACCTGCTTTCCCAATACAGCTTGCGAAAAATACTACATTCCCAAAATACCCTTCTGGCAAGGGTGGATCTTTCATTCTGGACCGTCCATCCGTATTAATGTATAGCTTCACATCCTGATCATCTGCTAGTTCACGGGCTTTACATGCATTGCGCCACACATGAGCAGCAACTACTAAAAATGTGCTTAGCTTGTAGCTTACGACTTTTTCATCTGGACACATAGCTACAAGTTTTAAAGCCTTAACTTGATCTTCCGAGAGTTTAAATAGATGCTCTGTTGTCGTGATTGATTCACCTGATAAAATGAACGTACATCAACATATTTACACTCGTAATTTTAAATAAAGTAAATTAACGATAATAAAAGTAAATTGGTTAACGGTAAAATTTTGTCTCGATAGTAAAAAATAATGTATGTAGATGTTAGTTATTTAGTGACTTCCAATAATGAAACTAAATAGTGTTGGACTACTGTTGGGATTGGACTCAAGACGATAATCACAAGTCGAAAACAAATTATAATTTGAGCGTGGTACGGAAGTCAGAAATACTCACCTAATAACAAGCTCTTTGGAAGTATGGGTGGCAAGGAAGGTTCATACTCCAAGTGCCTGAATTTGATTTGAGGCGGGTTACGAGGTGCTACGGGAGCCCTATCATGGGAAGGCAACACACTTAGCTCGAGCCCTCGAGCCAAAGTTGCCCAAGAATTGGTGAACTGCTTATAAGCAAATCCATCGGCTACGTTGTGGTGTGTTGCGATGCCGAGGGTCACACCACCACAACCGAATCGCGTAACTTGTACGATTAGTAGTGGAAATGAAGAGAGCCCTTTGGAGTAATCGCAAGTAGGGATAAGTTCCCTACGAAGCTTTAAATTCGGCTTAATCTCCTCCCCAAGATCGTCAAGTGTACATGTTGTTTCAGCTTCGACAAATAAGGCTCCTTCTGCGTTGCAATCAATTTCGTATCGACCGTTGCTCTCGTTCATTATCAGCCTACCGGCCAAAGGATAATATGGCACTAGGGCTTTACTAAGAGCCCGTTTCAGGACATCGACATCGAAAAATGTTGATGAGCGTGCACTAGAAGGTTCACCCTTGTTAGGATGAGGATAGATGTGTAAAACACGAGTATGTGAGAGAGGTTGACGTAACATCATGTCTAACCGCGATAGCCAAAGGCTCCCTTTCGGGGTGTCCTCGGCCGGGTACACGAGTGTCGATTCTTTCACTTGAACACTCATCTTAGTCATTAAGTAGTACTCCGTAGTAAATAATGCAGAGAGATGGATTTTATTTAGAAAGGATTTTTGTGTGAAGAAGTGTCAATTGGGGGAGGACTAGAAAAAAAGGTGAAGAGTGAGAAGACCCTCTCAAGTCTCAACTTCTGATGATCGTCTATCTACGAGCAAGCTAGGCACTATATATAATCAAGTGATCAACACAAAATGACAAAAGAAAACATTTTAATGCATGCATAGAGAACTCTGATCATTTGTTATTCATTAATGCATTCATAGATAGAGAACTTTACTGAGAGATTCTTAAAACTGTTTTATTTTAATATCTGTACCATACATTTACTGCATTTATGTCAAATTATTTACTGCAGAGCTATATTTTTTTACTACTACTTGTCATCATCACTTTACCACACTTAGCTTGACATATACTCCCTCCGTCCCCCTTTAAACACTCCGCTCCCTTTTTTACTTGGATTAAGGTGGTTTGATTTGTTTATTATTGTTTGAGATAATGGGTAGTTTATTTATTATTGTTGAAGATAATGGGTGATTTGTTTATTATTTTTGGAGATAATGGGTGGTTTGTTTATTATTTTTGGAGATAATGGGAGGTTTGTTTATTGTTTTTGGAGATAGTGGAGGGTTGAGGTGTGATAAAAACTTACCCCATTTAGTAAATTTTGAAATAGGGTGTTTAAAGGGGGACACCCAAAAAAGGAGGGAGTAGTGAACGAGTTACTATACAAACAACTTTTTCTTTGTCTAGGTACACCCTCCTACCCACTAAGGTCGATTTGGCCCTTGCAAAAATTGTTTTTGAGTAGTCATGCATCATGTTGGGAGCTACTTTTAGACCAAATTAAAGAACTCGCGCTTACCTTAAAATCAAGTGGAGTTGGTAGAATGCAATGCATAATAAAATATGTACTAAGATAACAAGTAAACGGTTCATTTGATTTAAAAGTAGCTCCCAAAATAACTACTCAAAAACAATAGTTTTCGAAAGTGGAAAATTTTAGTAAATAGGAGTAGTATGTTCAACAGAATAATCGCGTCAAAGTGAGTTTTCAGTAAAGGACCCTTAAAAATGAAAGTACACGTATAGCTTAGCTAGGCTGGCAAGACAACTAACTGGACCTGGCCTGTAAATACTAACGAAAACGTAACGCATACTCCGTATATCCAAAGATAGCCGGGCTGACTATGACTAGAATCAAACCAAAATTAAACCAATGCAGATTA
Source organism: Spergularia azorica (assembly GCA_038382645.1). Lineage (NCBI taxonomy): Eukaryota > Viridiplantae > Streptophyta > Magnoliopsida > Caryophyllales > Caryophyllaceae > Spergularia > Spergularia azorica. The sequence goes on from JBBYHQ010000009.1 coordinate 5,935,498, forward strand.
AAGTCGTTGTCCCGAAGTTGACCTATCGATCAGATGTAAAATTATCTGATCAAAATATGAAAATAACTCGCTCAACAGATCCCTGCACAAATACGTACAATTAGCTCTTGGCATCGAAATTTATTTCCGTTTTATTTTTCATTATTCATTTTGCGCCATTTAATTTATGCTAAACATAAATCCGATGAAATCACATACGATTCCCACGCTTTTACAGGAATTTTAACGTCCATGCAGTGTTATATTCGAACGAAAACGAAAGCTTTAGTAAATTATATTCAAATTAAATTTTGACATTGATGTCCAATTGTCGATCGATGATGGGGTTACATGCTTCGTTTGAAGATCATCTGTATGTACAATACGTGGCCAGTTCGTGTTCATTTACGTACGTAACTTCATGGCCATGCAATGCATGTACATGTATTCATGCATTTGATGCTGTGTAATATCTGGTAGTTAGTTGGCCGCGTAAATTGGTATTGTTGATGCATTATTAGTACTATGAATTTATGAGATGATGGTCTTATTTGTACTCGTACTCTATAATTGGTTTGGAAGATCTAGTTGAGAAAACTAATTAAATGCTTTCATATTTGTTGGAGTTTCCCAAGTGTGTTCATGAAAGTATTGTCCCACATCGATAGAAGTGGAGAAGATTGGTTTATAAGCTAGTGGATTACTCCCAGATGCGGTACCTCCCATTCATAACTTTTACTGTATTTTACCACTGGACTAGCGAGAGTTAATTGATATTTTAACAATGTAAATTGTATAAATCTTGAAATTCAGCCCCTTTTAGCCTTGGGAAGGCCCATAAAAATCGAACAAAACAATTTCAAAGTAATTTTCTACCCCTAAATCCCCAATTTCTTATTATTGATTGATGATGCATTGTAATTTTTTTCTTAAGATGTTTTTTTTTGTTTGTTTTTGTGATTGACGCCATGTAACAATGACAATTATTTGCTATTGTAATATTACGTTGGATTTTATTTGCCCCCACGAGCCGTAATTCCTGAGTCCGCCCCTGATTACTTCTCCTATTACCAATTGGTTATAAGATGGAACCTCACTGGCTTGTGACCTGTCTTCCTAATTTACTCCTACGAGCCCGCTGCCCTGGACCCAACAATATCTCATTGACGATAGCATTAGATTTAGATGAGAAGGAGAATATTAGTAGTCATCGTTAGCAGATATATAAAGGCAAAAATGATCCGTGATAGTATCATTTTAAATTGTGTTTAAATAATATTCTCATTGCATTTAAATTTATTGGTACAATGAAGCAGCTAAATACTGCGAGGGCGGGGCCGTGGAAATATGAGAATTCGAACTCAAGACAACCACCATGCCGGCAACCTTGAGTTCAGGCCACTTATTGGTCATATTTAATGGCCACGTTTTTGAAGGTTGAATAGCCACCTAGTTGTTAAATAATCAAATCTTGGACAGGGGATTAAGATCAGAAATGGCGTAAAAGCATTTTTGGAAGAGAACCATGTGTGGAGCAAATAGTTTAATCTTGGAATGGCCTTCACTTTTGATTTCACCAAGCCCATTTATTTTGGGCCCACCCCAACCAAAGTCCTCTCCAGAGGGTAGCCCAGTCCATGAGTTTATCTGTAGGTTTGGACTTGTCACACTATGAGCCCCACGAACAAGAGCCGTCAGATCTTCTTGTGATTCCATATAATCGACGGCTGATCATCTTACATAATCAGCATTATCCATCTTCTAATTGATTCCAAATACTTTGGTTAGGTTCGACCAGATTAATTAATCAACACTGTATAGCAAAAAAATAAAGTGCACTATATGTTACTATGAGCCTAGGAGTAATAATAATTCTACACTTATCAGATTTACTTAAACCTTGACCCTTCTCTCCTATCACATGTAATCGTAGTAATTTAATACACCACGAATCAGTAATTCGGCAATGATCCGATCCGTGGACACAAACATTCTGATTTAAAATCAGGTTGCAGGAAACATAGCAAAAAAAAGATACTAGAAAAATATTATACTAGTACAAGTATTGTGTATCATCATTTCTCAGCACTACGGAATCAATAGAGAAATAATTCAACAATTTAATTATATGTTCCTAATTACAAAGGTCTCAGAATAAGATACATCCCCAGCTGTAGTGAAAGCCCAATTTCCAGCCTTTTCAACACTGCCATTGGTCCCCAAAAAAATCTATTCCCATGTGCTTCCTCAATCCTCGTCAAATTGACATTGGTCAAATAATTATTCCAATTCAACTTAACTAAAATGTACGACATCGTTAAAGTTTATAGTCTCGGAATGATTTTAAGTCGAATAGTTGTATTAAAATGTGAACTCGCCCAGCTATGATAGCCAACTTCCAACCCTCGGCCTTTCTCAGTTTCTCTCATCATTGACCCCAAAAATTCTCTTTTCATGTGCTCATTGAACAAATTGACATTAGTCATATACTTCATGCCTTTATTTCCCTTGAACTACTCATTTTTTTGATGGACCATTTTCATGCGCATTGAGCATTATAGCCTTATTCTCAAAATGATTAAGTTCAATCACTATTCACTCGAACTTCCAAGCATAGAGGAACAAGCAAAACTCCGACGATCCACCACCACAAGACCCGTCCGATGTCGACCCCGACGAACTTCCGGTTTGGGACGAGAGCGAAAGCGGCGACGACAACGATGACGGCGGAGATGATGCCAACATAGACGATGGGATGATTGGCCTAAAAATAAACAATGCATTTCTTAACCCAGGACTAAACAACCAATCATGTACATCCCAATAAACTTCCACTCTCATCTTATTCACATACACAATCTCATTCCCTCTAAACTTCCATTGCAAATGTTTAACATTAATCACCACTTGCCCATCTATTTTAACCTCCATTTCAGGATCCGACCCGTTTTTATCACTTTGATCCACTTTACTTTTACACGTAATCAAAATGTTATG
>JBBYHQ010000009.1:5969536-6000302 GCA_038382645.1 Spergularia azorica
TATTGTTTTTTTTTTTTTTAATTGATATCATTAGTGGTCATTTTGTTTTAAAAAAAGTCAAACTTATCAAATGGTTAACTCTGTTAAACTCCGTTAGTGAAAAATTGGAAAAAACACGATTTTGCAAACCTCAGGGGCATGATGGAGAGCTCGGTAACTTGAGGGGTATACTTGAAAATTTCGGAAACCTCAGGGGTATATTGGAAAATTTCCCTTTTTTTTACCAATCTGTCGCCGGAGTAATTTTTTTTACCAATCTGTCATTTGTCCCCTACTTTTTTTACCAATTTGGTAGTTTGGCCCAAATGCGTTCCCGATTCGAATGATAAGTTGGGAATACTTACGCTACTCCCAACTTTGGACTAGTTTCCCTCCGTTTTCTCTTTATGTTCTTGGGAAAGAAAAACATCATTTGCTCTCCAATTTCCGCTTCTCTCTCCTCTCTTAGTCAACGGAGTGAAGTTCAAGCTTCAAATTTCAAGGTAATTTCTTAATTACTCTACTGTTATTTATTAATTCATTTTCAATTGTAGATATGATTTCAGTATTTCACTTGAATTATGTATTGTGTTACAGAATTAGATTGTTCAATTTGTTTGGAATTTGTTGATTTGGTGTTGTGGGTTTCTTCCCCCTTTCTCATTTTGTGTTTGTTTGTTTGACATAATTTGAGTTTAAGTTTTACATACCTTTAAAGTATTGACCCCTAAAACTCCATTGGCGGGCGCCTCTGAGACACTGGGGTAATGTCGTTGTCTTGTTACGGAATTTGCGTGGTTCAGTTTGTTCGGAAAAGTTTGAGCAAGTAATAGCGTCTCCAGGAAGTTGATTTCATTCTGGGTTTTCTATTCCCTTTCTCAATTTGTGTTTGATTGTCATAAAGTTTGTATCTTTGGAGTATTTTTCAGTTCTACATGATGTTCATCATCCAAATTTAGACAAAAAAAGGCTAACTTTTATATTGTTTTATGTTCATCATTGAAATGTAGGAAAAAAAGACTTGATTTTTATGCCCTAAACCCTTGTCCTAGATCAGTGCAGTTGTGTTATGTTCATCAATGAAAATGGGGAAAAAGACTCAATTTTTATGTCTTATAAATTACAGATCAATTGTACTGGTGTTGTGTGCATCATCTGAAAACAATTATCAGCAATTAACCTCTGAATTTCCATTACTTCACAACCAAATGAAACGGTGTAAGAGAGACTGGTCGGATCTTCCCCTAGAATTGTTGTCCAAAATTGGCGAGTATTTAGAAACACAATCACCTTCAGACATATGCAGGTTCCAGCAAGTATGTAAGAAGTGGCACTCTTCGGTGCCTTTCTCAGTGCACCTCCTATACGTGAACTTGCCTCTCCAGCTTCCAGTCCTTCCTTCCATCTTCAAACAGTCGGGTAAGCCCTTATTCATCGTGGGCTGCGATGTGTTTCTTCTACAACCTCTCAAGCAACCTCATGCCAAACCATGGTTAGTATCATTTCAAGAGGTAAGCCTTGGTAAGGTCCTGCTCCTCCTTCTCTTCAACGAACCCAGTAGAGAACATCTGCCCTCGAATTTCCCTAAAGCTTTGAACTTGTCCAATTTTCGGGTTTCACTTATGGCTAATGGCTTTAAACTCTGCTTTAATGATGGCAATGAAGATGTGGTTCATGATGACATGGATGCAGCCAATTATGAGTTGGGAGTGTTTTCTTTACACAGATATGGCAATGGAACGTATTGTAAGAAGTTAAAATCTTGTTGGGCTGGGTATCCGGCCAAGAGTAAGCTGGAAATGATTTCCTTAATCAAAACTTCATTTGGTGACTGTAGTGTTACTGCTTTCATGTTGCTGCTTTGTAAGGGTGGGCGTTTTGCTTTTCTTAGAGAAGCCACTGGGACATGGGAGTTCATAAAGAGCAATGAAATCAGTTATTTTGACGACATGGTCCGCTTCAGGGGGTTTATATGTATCATAGATCGTGAAGGAAGAGCTTACCATGTAAATGTTCACGGACAAATTAAGGTCATGAGTGAGCCTATGTGTACTGGTGGTGCTAGGGATAGACGCAAGGTTTTGGCAGTATCAGGTCTGGACTTGTATTTAATAGAATGGTTGCGCTATAAATTTCGGGTATATAAGCTTAGCAGAGGTAGTAGGTCTTCTGGAATGCAGCATAATTGGGTTGAGGTGAATAGTTTGGGAGACAAGATTCTCTTTGTGATGTATGATAAGTGCTTCTTTGTTGATGCTCAAGAGATTTCTGGATTACCAAACAATTGCATTCTGTTCCCCAAGAACTGCTTCCCTGATTATTCTGGTCAATCTGACTGGGATGATGAACTGTTTGAAGGAGCAAGCAAGTACCTTGAGATTGATTTGTTCTTTCTGGGTGATGATCGTTGTCGACTTATATCATCTTTAAAGGGATTGTCTGATTTGTTCTGGCCTCCTCCTTCCTGGATCTACCCCCAATCAGGGCACTCACCACTTGACAGAAGGTTTGCCTTTCTTCTCTTATATTTAATTGAGCTCCTTTTCGGTGTTTTTGTGTTTTGTGGCAGTTTGCATTCTATGACTGAAATATTGCCTTGTTTATGAATCTTGCTGTTGTGGTTGGAACTCAGATTGTTCTGTACCCGATAAGATCCTGTCAGCTGATTGTATTGGCTTTGTACTCGACTTTGTGCCCCTAAATTCACAATGAGGTTTGATATATTGGTTTTCTTTATCTTCACATCACATGGTTGATTAGGCCACGCTTGTCTGGTTTTGTATTGCCTATTGTTAATCATATAAGGTTGTCTTGTATGCACCTGCTCAATATGACTGCCAAAGCTTACGTTTCACGAACCATTCTTTATGGTTACAATCGTTTGCATTTATAATATGATAATGTCTTTTCTGTAGTACCTTATGTGATTGGTGAGTGTAAGTAAGAAACAACTGACTATCAATTGATCAAATGGTCTTTTGTTGAGTTGCAAAATGTTTGTTGATTGTCGACTTTTTGTGATACAAAACTTTTGTGAACTGGTAATATGAGGAAAAATTTTAGGCTGATCAATTTAGGTTGCATTTCGAGGTGATTTTGTCCTAGTAATGCACTAATGCTGCTAAAGTTTACTCAGAGTCCTATTACACACACACACACACAAAAAAAAAAAAAAAAAATTTACAAGCCACTTGAGCTTTGTTTTTGTTGGGCGTAAAGTGCATAGTAATAGCCTCTTATTGTGGGCCTTAGAGACGCTAACAAAAGTCGTGGTTACAATTGCAAGGGGTGGATGTGAGCTCATATTCTGTTTTTATTTTGCGGAAGATATGGAAGAAGCATGGAAATATAATCCAAGGGAGTTAAGTGAGTAGTAATAGCCTCTTATCTTTGGCCTTAGAGATGCTAGCAATGGTAGTTCAACCTTGCGTGATCTTCAGTTGACGGGGTTAAAATTAGACTGGTTAGCTCCCGTTGTACACAGTGCTCTAACTGCTCACAAGGTCAAAGAGCCTATGCGTTTGAAAATGGAACTCGAGCTCCTAGCTGAATTGAGTACAGTGGAAGAGAAATTGGTTGTGCAGAATAAGCTTGTGACAGAAATCTTATCCGCGTCACCTCTGCTAGTGCTGGATGTAGAATACATGCTTAAGTGAAGGTCTATAAGTTTAGCTGTTAAATCCTTTTTTTTTTTCCTGAGGTCTTAAATTCCTTGTTTTTGTGGCAAGTCTATTGGTCTATGTTTTCGAACTCGTATGCTGTATACTTGTATAGTATACTCCGTATTTCACAATTTGCTACATGAACTTGTGGAAAGTCAAACTGTAAGTCTTTTTTTTTTTTTTTTGAAATAACAAACTGTAAGTCTTTGTCATACTCCGTAGTATTTAATACGGAGTATTTTTTTGGATTGATAAGATTTTCCCACCAGACTGTGTAATAAATGACATATATTAATAGTGCAATTGTTTATCTTTTTAGTGTGTACTAGTATTACTAAATTTGCGCGGGTAAACTTGGCGCCCAACAGTAATTCGCGCCAAAAGCTAACAACTTTGCGCAGAAAACTTTAACATTGTCATTTAACACCATAAACTAAAATATTTCAGCACAAAAAATTAGGAGTTTTACTATTCACAATTCTAGGAAAAGAAACCCCAAGAGCTGGCTGATCAAATGAGCCGCCGGAAAATGTTGTGGTCTGAGCTACCTCCGCACCTGTTACTGGCCATTGCTGACCGCCTCGACACCCGAGCTGACATCCTCCTTTTCCGGTCAGTCTGTGAAACATGGCGTGGATCTGCGCCTTTGTCCTCCCTCACTGGTAAACGCCTCTTGTCTTCAATCTTACCTTACAGTTTCTCGGCGGCTGCAAGTGATCTTCTTTGGATGCAGAAGACATCCTCTTTTGAAATTCCAGGTAATTCTTTGATTTTAGTGGCATGTTCTGTTTTTCTCATTGATTCGCCTCTCGGTTTTCAGCACCCGCCCTGGTTACTCAGTGTTGAGGAGGTTAACCCTGGTAAGCTCTACCTTCGCGAGCCCCTTTCTCGTATCGCTATTGAAAACTTGCCTGAGAAGTTTCCAAAGGTTATAGATTTATCTGGTTTTCATGTTCGAGAAGTTGATAAATTCTGTACTCTTGAGGTTTTCTGATAACCGTATTCATATGTTCCAGCGGAATGGTGAGAAACGTTTTGATCATAAGGTGGTTTTGTCGCTGAATCCTAGGTGTAAAAGTCTCCCTACTATTGTGAATTATAGTGCCGTTATATTGTATGATGATGGTAATCTAGTTCATGTAAGTCTTAAAGATGAGACATTTTGGATCTTACGACCAGTCTCTGGTTTGCGTAAATTCGATGATATAGTTGATTGTATGGGGAGGATCTACATTGTTGATCGCAGAGGAAAAACGTATTCATGGAAATATAATCACTATGGATTGGAATGTGTAGTAAATGAGCCTTTGGGTGAGGGTTTCGGAGAAGGTAGGAAAAAGCGTTTTGTTGTATCATGTGGTGAAGTCTACCTAGTTTATAGAAATCAACATTCATCCATCTTCGATTTCACAATTTACAAGCTGAACTCGGAGCAGGGGAAATGGGAAGAAGTTGAAGGTGTAGGTGATGATAAGATACTATTTGTGACTTATGATGGAAGTTTCTTTGCATTTGCTGATAAATTTCCGGGATGGAAAGGAAACTGCAAGCTGCATTGTGTTCTATAGAGGCTGTTTTCCCACATATACTGGTACTATGGACCCTGACTATGAAATTGCTGTGTTTCATTTCGGCAATCGTGAGTGCAAGAGTCTAGATTCTTGTCCAGGCTATCCTGACGTCTTTTGTTCACCTCCGTCTTGGGTCTCAGCAGATATATGTTCGTCCAAATGGTAAAGAGCAATACACTTTCTCCATTATAATCTAAATCACCCATGGATTCGAGATTTCTCTCAAAAAATACACGTCTCTGATTTGGTTTTGAATGGACAGATTATTGATTTGATAGAATGACATGAATTGATTAAGAAGTTTCCTATTGTAGTGTGTGTAGAGGCTTAAAGGCCTCACGAAAGCTGTTAACTTAAAATTGTTGTTGTCATTATAGTGTTTCTATGGAAGTTGAAGTGCAGCTCAAGGATTCCTCTACACCCATGCCTTTAGAGCCCAACTCGGAGTTGGAGATGGCGGCTACATCTATGCTTCATGTGGAGAATGTGGACATTGATAAAAAGATAGCTGAAGGAGGTAAAATCAGCTCACTGTGAAAATGTTTTTCTTTCCATACTAATGAATTTAATCTTGTTTCGAAGCTCCTGCTAAAACGAATTGTTAATTGTCAAATTTTAACACAACTGAAATATCTAGTGGCTTTAGTTTGATAGTAATAGGTAAACAAGGATCTGTCCTTCACTGTAAAGCTTTAGTTTTTCTTACAGAGGTCCGAGGTGATTCAGGTGAGGAAGACAATGATTCAGTTCAAGCTGCTAATTGTCTACTTAGGGTAAATTCGTGTTTAACATTGAATAATGGCACACTTCTTTTCATTAGCTCTTGACAGAGCTCCATGAATAGAGTTGCGTAATCTATCCTGGTCTGTTCTGTAGATTTCGGATAATGGTACATCAAGTATGAACTGCCAAGGAACACCTGACCTGGTATCATCAGGTCAAGGCCTATTATCTATCACTCATTCTGATTCCAATGTCGCTATTTCTGACAAGGTATGGATCATATGCATACGTATCTTGTACGTACTCCCTTTGTTTCTTTGAACTTTTCACGTAGTGATTTAAATTTCTCTCATATATTAAATCCAAATGTAAATTTTTTAATAAAACAAAGGGAGTGTGTTTGAGTTGTTTCATGTGACTTTGAATATCTTTTACTTCTCATACTCTCTTGCAGATAGTTGAAAACGCAATTTCACTTGAGAAGTTCCAAGGAGTGAATGTGAGCACTTATCTAGTCTCAGTTCTGCAGCAAATATGGGATAAGCATGGAAATGTAATCCAAGGGCACGCAGCACGGACCGATGGCCTGATGTCATGGGCATTGGAGTCGCTAGCAAAGATGATTGTAATTTTCCAAAGTTCGGGAAAGTCCTTGAGTGATTCCCAAGCCGAGTATCTGGATTCATCCTTGCTCGACCTTCAGTTGATGCGCTTCAACGTAGATTGGTTGGCTCCCTGTGTTAACAGCGCTTTGGCCCTCCACAAAAACAAAGATCAGATACGTACAGTGACAGAACTCGAGAGTGCTAAATCCCGGCTACTCGCCGAGTTACATGGAGTTGAAGAAAGATTGGCTGAGCACAGTAAAATGGTGGCTGAGAACCTCTCAGTCTCGTCTCTGGTAGACGCCACTAAAGTCCTTGGTTGAAGTACCTCTGCATTGTGGTAATTTTTCCAACCTTGGCCCAATTTTCACCTTGGCCCAATTTTCACCTAATAGACGGAGTAATTTTTCCAACCTTGGCCCAACCACGTTACCAGCTTTTGTATATTCCCTGTGTTGGACATGAATCCAAATTTGTTAATGTTTGTATATCCCTCCTGTTTTATTTGATGGTTGACTTTGGTTTAAATTATTCTCACATATAGAATAATCTTGTCAGTATAACCATTTTGAAAAAGAAGAACCACATATAAAAGCGCCAGTAACTTTGAACTCAGAGAATAAGAAGTTAAAGCTTTGTTCTTGCAAAGCTAAGCTAGATGAGCCGATGAAGTAGAGATTGATCGAGCAGAATAAGCTCGAGGCAAAGTTGTTTTCGCCATGCATTTTTCCTCGAACAAATAGATTAAAGGTTACTCTGTATATTGCAACAACTCACGCTATTTTAGACCATAAAGAAGGATGTAACTAAATATCGCCCACAAAAATAATGTCGCCCACAAATTGTCATTTATTTTCCGGTTCTCTATAAGCCCATAGGGTCAGGGTTCAAGCACTTGGACTAGACCGTAGTTTTGTGCAGTGGAGCGTGTCTCACACTCTTACCAAGTCACCAACTATATTTCAGATACCAAAGAAGTTTGGACTCTAATTTATTTCTGACTCTCTCCTCTCTTCTCCAACGGAGTCGAAATCAGGTTTCCAACTTTCAAGGTAATTACCCTACTCTCATTTTTTATTCTCAATTATCAGTGTTATTATTCATTAGATTAATCATTAGTTGAGGTCAATTTATGTGCTATGGTATGGAATTTGTATGGTTTCAAACTGATTTTTCGTGTCTAGAAATTTGATTCGGTGTTGTGGGTTTTTCCCCCTTTTCTCAAATTGTGTTTGTCAGATAAAGTTTGACATAATTTTCAATATTATACGATTTCATCATTCACATGAATCACATATATAGGAGAACAGGCTGAATTGAATTTCATGTCTTGCAACTTTTTTGGTTAATAATAACGCCACGGCATGAATCAACTCATTCACGCACGCTCACGTGTGTAGCATGTCAGATACGCATGAGTCGATGACAAGTGAGTGTGGATCAGTTGGATGACAAGTGAGTGTGGATCAGTTGATTCATGCCGTGGATTTATACCTCCCCTTAATTAATCAACTCTAGACATTTGATTTGGCGTAAGGGTTTTGTGTTCCTCTTTTTCAATTTGTGTTTTTTTTGTTTGTCACAAAGTTTGCAACTTTGACATGATTTCATCATCATTCAAATATAGAAGAAATGACTCAATTTTTGTCTTTAGAAATTTGATTTAGCGCTATGGGTTTTTTCCCCTATCAATTTGTGATGTTTGACATCATGGGCGAATCTAGGGGGTAGCCTGGGGTGCACCGGCTACCCCAAATTCCCCGAAAACGTCAAAATATTGCCTAAAAAATTCCAAAAAAATAGGAAAAAAAATTAAAAAAATTAATTTGTACTAAGAAGGCTACCCCAAGTTTTTGGGGCTAGATTCGCCACTTATTGTTTGTGACAAAAGTTTGCAACTTTTACATAATTTTCAGTTGTACATTATTTCATCAGTCAAATATAGAGGGAAAAAACTCAACTGTAATGCCGTAAAACCTCCTACAGATCAATTACAGTGGTTTTACAAGAACACATGAAGCAGCGAAGAGTTTACTGGGCCGATTTGCCACCGGAATTGCTGGTGAGCATTGTGGACCGCCTCGACGTACAAACCCACATTCTCCAGTTCCGGGGGGTGTGTAAAGCGTGGCGGCGATCAGCCGCCTTATCTTGCCTCTCGGGTAAACACCTCTTATCACCAATCTTACCCTTCAAATTGTCAATCAGCGCCAATGATCTTCTTTACAGGGAAGAAAATCTGAAAATGTGTGTACCGGGTAGTCGTCTGATTTTGGTGGCAACATCTGTCTTTCTCCTTAAATCAGCCCTTAATCCGAACAACCCACCTTGGTTACTCACTGTTGAGGAGCTCAACCTAGGTAAACTCTACCTCCGTAGACCTCTTTCTCGTCTCACAACCGAAAAGCTGCCTGAAAATTTACCAAGGATTCTGAGTTTATCTCAATTTCAAGTTTCTGAACTTGGTAGATGTTATATGTTGAGGGTTGATGATAATTTGGGAGATATGTCTAAGATTCGGACCCCTTTTGATCATAAAGTAGTGTTGTGTGTAGATCCGAAGTCTGCTATTTCGGGCAAAATTGATGATTACAGTGCAATTGTGATGTATGCTGATGGGGTTTTAGTTTTTCTTAGAATCAAATACGAATTCTGTCATCGAGTAGAAGGTCCATCAGGCACACAGAAGTTCGACGATATTGTGGATTTTAAGGGGAGGATTTATGCGGTTGACCGTAAAGGAAAAGCCTATGTGTTGCAATATGGCCTCGGTTTGTTGAAACCTGTTGTAAACGTTGCTCTGGGTACATGTAACTACCTCTATAGGAGAAAACGCCTAGTTGTGTGGGGCAACGAGCTGTATTTAGTGTACAGAAGTCATTTTAACTCAAAACCAATCGATTTCAAGGTGTTTAAGTTGAATGGCAAGGACAAGATATGGGACGAAGTTGAAGGTATAGGTGACGATAAAATGCTGTTTGCGACTTATGATAGCTGTTTCTTTGCGTCTGTGAACGATTTTCCGGGACTGAAAGGCAACTGCATTGTGTTCTATAGAGGTTCTTTTTCGGCATTTACCGGTGGCACAGACTCTGAGTTTGAAATCTCTGTATTTCACTTTGATGGTCGTCATTGTGGGTCTATAAAATCATACCCAGCCTATTCTGATATTTTCTGCTCGCCTCCATCATGGTTCTCGGCTGCTGCATGTCTGCCTAAAGGGTAAGAGTAACCTCAATGTCGATAGAACATTATGAAACATTGAACGTCTTTTTAAGAAGAAAAAAAGGTTAATCGGATTTATGAAAGTAACTAATTTTGAGACCGTGTTTGGTTGTTTCCTATTTGAAAGTGTCCCTAGCGAAGATCAGGACCAACAGAGGGAAAATGGCAATCAATCTATTTCGGAGCCTATTCCGGATGCAGAGATTTCCCCCACTTTGCCAGCTGGAGAGGACGTTCAAGCTGCTCAAAACAGTAATCAAACTAAACCCATGCATTCCACATTTTTAGAGTTTTCTTGCTCCCATAAAATAAAATTGTTGGATATAATGATTAATGTCTATTTGATCAAAAGTAAACAGTGGTTTTTGCTTCAGAGATCACGGGTCTGAGCAATACATATTCCAGGAAACCTACTAATTCCAGTGGCCAGGTAATAACTTTATTCTAGCTTGTTCATCACGATTGATGTCACTTGGCTGCCCTCTCTTAGTATGCTTTGAAAAGTAAATGAATGTATCTATAAAATTTCTATGGCAGGTCGGACAATTACATGTCCGTTCTGATCCTGTACCACAATTCCGACAGCCAGTCACCACTGCTGTGGATTCACCTCCAATCGTTGATTTGACTGAGGTAAATTGACTGATATCTTTGTCATGTTTGTGAACTCGTGGTGGCCGTACCCTTTCCTGTTGCTGTTCTGTACCTGTCATGTTTCTCTTTTGTTTCTCAGGTTGCTGATAAATTTGAAGGAGTTGATGTTAGCTCTAACTTGATCCCAGTTCTGCAAAAAATATGGAAAAAGCACGGAGACGTTATCCAAGGACATGTAGTTCAAAGTAATGCCCTCCTACGATGGGCGTTGGAGTCTCTAGCAAAGATGGTTATAATTCTTCAATGCGACTCAGGAAGGTCTTTGAGCAATTCACAAGCCGAGTACCTAAAATCGACCCTGAAGGATCTGCGGACTTTGAAGTTTAGAGTAGAATGGTTAGTTCCGTTTGTGAAAAGAGCTTTAGCATTTCACAAGCACAAGGAGAGCATACACACCACCAAGCTGGAACTCGAGAGTAAGAAGTCGGAACTAATTCCAAAACTGCATGGCGTGCAAGAGAAGTTGCTTATACTCGAAAGTGAAAAGTCGGAATTAGTTGCAGAACTCCAGGACATTGAGAAGAGGTTGCTTGAGCAGGACAAGGTTTTGGCAAGGTTATCCTCTCGTCTGTCAGATGTCGGAGAAATGGTCTGAATGTGTAATGACTGTGATAGACTGATAGTGATGTGAATCACAAGCAGCTCACTTGTTCTCTTTTCTTTAATTGGTGAAATTCTGTGAGAAAATGTTGTACAAAATCTCCACGAAACTCTGAACTCCACCTTTTTAGACCTTCGATGGATGCAATTCAGATTTAGTTACATTTTTCTCATTGTCGAAACGGCTTAGCTTATCCGTCACAATTACATGGTCTCGAAAGAGGGTTTTAATCCGCAGCTTCGAGCTCAGACATGATTTCTTTAATATCTGAACCAAGTAGAAGAGAAAAGATTAGAAGTTTGTGGCTAGTTTGAGCATCTGTACAAGTGTACTGTACATCTAGAACGGGCAATCCGTCGTGGCGGGTCGGGTCATGTCAGGTTCGGGTCTTAGTGATCGAGTCAGCTTAAACTTTCGGGTCAGGTTTTGTCGGTAAATTTTGCTTCAGGTTGGGTTATAATCGGGTTTAGTTACTGATGGTCATTAATCCGCATCATTTCAAATTTTTGGTTATTTGACATAATTATTACTGATGGTCATTACTCCTCATCATCTCAATTTTTGGTTATTTCCTTCATTTCATTAGATTCTCTACGTTTTGTTTGAATACATGAGATGAATTCAAACTAAACGTAAAAGAAAAGTGAGCGATCACGTGGTGAAACCCCGCCATTTCGAGTTGTCTTCAACCATTGGCTAACAAGCTTAAAAAACAATATCATTGCTCGTTCTATAACTAAACTGTATAGTGTCTCACCGAGCATTTCTCCGATTATTTTAAGGTGAATTTTCATTTGTCTACCTTTCTGAAGTTGGGACTGATACCAAAAGAGGTTTGGAAAATATACAGGTCTCCAATTTCAGATTCTCTCTCCTCTCTTCTTCAATGGAGCTGAATTCAAGCTTCCAATTTTTTCAAGGTAACTACTAATTACCCTACTCTCATTCTCAATTGTAAGTGTTATTAGTAGTTTCCTTCTTTTATACGCTTTGTTATAGAATTTGTATTCTTCAATTTCTCTTCTTTAGCGGAGGCTAAATCAAGCTTCCAACTTTCAATTGTGAGTTTTGTTGATTAGATTATTAGTTTCGCTTAATTTATGTGATCATGATGTTATGGAATTTGTAGATTAGATTATCAGTGTCTCTGGAAAATTGATTTGATGTTGTGGGATTTTTTACCCCTTTCTTAATTTGTGTTAATTTGTCAGAAAGTTTGCAACTTTGATATAATACTCAATTCTATATGATTTTATCATTTAATTGTAGAAGGAAAGACTGAATTTTTATGTCATAGGTTAATTACTGTTGTTTTATGTTCATCATTTGATCCAAGTTTTCAGCAAATGACCCCTGAAACTTTTTCGCCGGGCGCCTTTGAGACACTAGGGTAATGTTGTTGCCGTTGGTATGGAATTTGTGTTGTTCAATCTGTTGGGAAATTTTTGAGCAAGGTAGTGTCATTAGAAAGTTGGTTTGTTTTATGGATTTTCAATTCCCTTTCTCAATTTGTGGATGTTTGTCTCAAAGTTGGCAACTTTAACATAATTTTTCAGTTTTATGTGATTTTATCATTCAAGTGTAGAAGGAAAGACTCAATTTTTATGTCTTAAAACCTCCCACAGATCAAATACAGTTGTGTTATGTTCAGCATTTGGCACATTTTTCTGCAAATAACCACTGAAACTTCATTCTCGGGTGCCTTTGAGATATTGGGGTAGTTTTGTTGGAATTTTTTGAGCAGCAAAGTAATTAGTGTCAGTAGAAAGTTGGTTTGCCATATGGACTTTCTATTCCCTTTCTTAATTCTGTGTCTGTTTGTCACGAAGCTTGTAACTTTACGGTATTTTCAGTTCTACATGGTGTTCATCTTTCAAATTAGAACAAAAGGCTTAATTTTCATGTCTTAAAACCTTCCGGTTGATGAATGCAGTTGTTTTATGTTCATCAGTGAAATATTAAAGAAAAGACTCAATTTTTATGGCTTAAAATGTTCTCCCATATCAAATGCAGTTGTTTTCTGTTTCATGATTGCAACAGTGTGTTAAAATAGACTCAACATATATGATTTAAAACCTTCCTGCAGATCAATTACAGTGGTGTTATGTTCATCATCTGACACAATTTTCAACAATTAATCCCTCACGACCAGATGAAACGGTGTAAGAGAGACTGGTCGGATCTTCCCAAAGAATTGATGTTGAGAATTCTTGAGTATTTAGAATCGGAATCTCCTTCAGACGGATGCAGGTTCCATCAAGTGCAAGAAATGGAACTCTTCAATGCCTTTCTCAGGGCACCTCTTAAGTTATACATGAACTTGCCACACTGGATTCCAGTCCTTCCTTCCATCTTCAAACAGTTGGGTAAGCCGGTATTCGTTGTGGGCAGAGATGTTTTCCTTCTACTACCCCTCAATCAACCTCATGCTAAAACATGGTTAGTATCATTTCAAGAGGTAAGCCTTGGTAAGTTTCAGCTCCTCCTTCCCTTTAACGAACCCAGCAGAGATCATTTGCCCTCGAATTTCCCTAAAGTGTTGAATCTGTCCAATTTCCGGGTTTTGCTTATTTCTTATGTCTAAAAACTCTGCTTTTTAGGATGGCAATGAGGACTTATTCTAGGACGAGGGAAAATCTCGTTTGGATGGGGATGTGGCCAAGAGTGAACTGGAAGTGTTTTCTTTACACGGAAATAGCAATGGACTGGTGGTTTATGAGAAGGAACAATCTTGTTGGGCTGGGTATCCGACCAAGAGTAAGCTGGGCATGATTTCCTTGAATGGAAATTCATTTGATTACTGTAGTACTACCGCTTTCATGTTGCTTCTTTGTAAGGGTAGGCGTTTTGCTGTTCTCAGACAAGCCACTGGGACATGGAAGACTTGGAAGTTCTTAGAGAGCAATCAAATCAGTTACTATGATGACATGGTCCGCTTCAGGGGGTTTACATGTATCATAGATCATTAAGGAAGAGCTTACAATGTAAATATTCGCGGACAAATTATGGTGATAAGGGAGCCTATGTGTACTTGTGGTCCAGCTGATTGACGTAAAGTATTGGCAGTATCAGGTCTGGATTTGTATATTTAATAGGCGGTTTGCGTTATAAAGGTATATAAGCTTTGTAGAGGTAGTAGGCCCTCTGGAATGCAGTATAATTGGGTTGAGGTGAATACTTTGGGAGCCAAGATTATCTTTGTGATGTATGATAAATGCTTCTTTGTTGATGCTCAGAAGATTTCTGTATTACCAAACAATTGCATTCTGTTCCCCAAGAACTGCTTCCCTGCTTATTCTGGTCAATGTGACTGGGATGATGAACTTTTTAAAGGAGCAAGCAAGTACCTTAAGATTGGTTTGTTCTTTTTGGGTGATGATCGTTGTCGGCTTATAACATCTTTTAAGGGGTTGTCTGATTTTTTCTGGCCTGCTCCTTCCTGGATTTACTCCCATTCACCATTTGATAGAAGGTTCGGCTTTCTTCCTTTCAATTTAATTGAGCATCCTTTTCCAATGTCCTTGGTGTTTTTGTGTTCTGTGGCAGTTTGCACTTAATGTCTGAAAGTCTGAAATATTGCCTTGAATATTAGGTTTTGCTGGTTGTGGTCGGAACTCAGATTGTTCGATTCCTGATAAGATCCTCTCTGCCTGTATTGCTTTTGTAATGAACTTTGTGCTCCTTCATTTACGACGTTTGATGAATTGCTTTCTTCATCTTTACATCGCGTCTGACTTTGTTTTCACCAAATTATTGCTGAAATTATCAAGTGACTGGTAATCATATAAGGTTGTATGGGCCTTCTCCTAATATAACTGCCAACGCTTCCCTTTCACTAATTGAGGATGCATGCTTTATTGCTTATAATTGATTTGTGAGTACAAGCAAGAAACAACCGACTATCAAAGGTTCATGTGGTTATTTTCACAGTTCTGTATCTTATATATATGTTTGTTGATTGTCTGCTTGTGATACAAAAATTTTGTGAACTGCAATTTGAGGGAAGCTTTAAGGCTGATTAAGTTAGGTTGGTTTTCGATATGATCTTGTCCTATAAATGTTATGAAAGTTTACCTGAGCTGTGACTTAAGCTTTGTTGGTGTTGTTGGGCTTTCAGAAGTTTTTCTTGTGTGTAACTCTTAAACCTTATCCGTAGTATCTTTAAGTAGTTGAAAATGAATGGTAGCTTGAGTAAAGCAGCTGACTTTTACCTTCTGGATTTCAATTATTAGAGCAAATTTCCATGCTTGTTTATCTGGAGTGGAAGTTTACCTTGGTTCATTACATACAGTTTCAGGGATCCATTGTCAGAACAATGATAATGATAATGATGTTTCTCTTCTGGGTGATAAGTCTCTTCCTCCGGTAAATTTCTTGGTCATATGGTAGTGGCTGATTTTTGTTATATTTTTCTTTGTTGTGATGTAAGCTGTAATGTTTTTTTTTTTTTTTGATACGGAGTATGCAGATTTATGGAAGTGGCAGTTCCTCAAAGACACATACATCAGCTGGCTAGGCATCAAAGAAAGCAGTTCCACAAATTATTAACCTGGATTTGTTGGAGTATGTAAGTGAGTGTTTGTTTCATTTTCGTGCAGTCAATCCCTTTTCTAAACCTTATTTTCAGACTGAATATTGCATATAAGGCAGTCAAACCAATATTTATGGTCAAATTTCATTTTTAAGGTAAAGTCGTGATTTACCTTAAAGACGATAGAAACGTGAGTTTTAAACATAATAAAGAGTGACATTTTATCCAACAATATCCTGGTGATTTTATCCTATATAAACTTGGATTTCACTCTCTATATCCAAAAATATACGGGTGATTTTATCCTATAAACTTGCATTTTTATTCTAGATCGACCGATGATGTCCTGCCTTATAGGACTGGCAAAGAAAAAATAAACCTACATATCCCTCTTGCATTGTTTTCTTCTTTTTGGTGAAAAAACCCCCAATGAGTAGCCGCCATACAATATCTTGTTCAGAGCTCCCACCGGAGCTTCTGACATTGATTGTGGATCGACTCGGAACTCGATCCGATGCCGATAACTTCCAATCAGTCTGCAGCATATGGCAGGTGGCTGCCTCATACTCTAACCATCGTCCACAAAACCTACTATCCCCCATTTGTCCCTACAAATTCTCATTTCCTAATGCTGCTTACAGTGGCCATATTGACTCTATACCATTCATCTTCATAACTCTGTTGCCGATCTCAGTTTTTCTTGTTCGATCACTAGTTGATGCCAAGCGTACACCTTGGTTACTTACGGTCGAGGAACTGAACCCAGGTAAACTTTCTCAGCGTCGACCTCTCTCTCAAGATACCGCTAGGTTTTTACAGTCATCACTACCAAAGAACTTTAAGTTTAATCCATCTTATTTCTCAGTGTCGGAAATTGGTAGATCTTACAGACTTAGGTGTGTGTCCAGTTCCATATGTAATAAGTTGAGTAAGGTGGTCTTGGTTGTTGATTCAAATTGCCCAATGTTACCTACTATTGATGATTATGATATAATTGGGCTGACTTGTGATGGGAGTCTAGATCTGATTTCACTTAAACTTCGGACTATACGGAATATTTGTGGTCCCAAAGTTAAGGTGTACGATGATGTGGTGAATTTCAAGGGAAGTGTTTTCGCTATTGATCGCAAAGGAAGAGGCTACATTGTGGAGCACAAAGAAGGCACACTGCGTAAGGTTGTACCGCTGCCAGTGGGAGAGGGTTTGGGGAGTGATATGAAGAAACGTCTGGCTGAAACATCAACTGGTGAGCTGTTTTTAATTCATAGATGTCCTGCGTATTTTAAGGCCGTGTTCAAGATTTATAAGCTGAACGATGAGAGAAATAAGTGGGATGAAGTTGAAGGTATTGGTGATGACAGAATACTGTTTGTCGATTCTGGTGGATGCTTCTTTGCTAAGACGAAAGATTTACCAGGATGGAGAGGCAATTGCATGGTGTTTCGTGGAGGAGAGTTCCGTGCTTACAATAACCAGTCATCAGCTGATTCGGAATTTTTTGGGAAAAGGCGTTGCAGTCTGGTAGAACTTGGCATTGTTGTGTTTCACTTTGACACTGGTGATTGGGAACATGTAGCATCTCATCCTCACTATACTGATTTGCTGGGGTCACAACCACCGTGTTGGCTCATATCAGATGAACAGTTGTTCAACAGGTAAGCTTTTGACTAGTGTCACCTTTTCTTTTTCCATGGAAAGACAGGATTTCAGCAAATTCAATTTGTATAAATTTTTTGGTTATTTTGAAGAATGACAGCAGCAGAGAAACAGCTTGTAAGGGAATCATATAGTCGCGTTTATTCAGAACCAACTTCAGATGTAAAGATGTCTGTTGGTGAGGCTATGGAAGCTGTTAATTATTATCAGGACCATGGTAAAGAAGGTAATCATGCATACTTACATTTTGCGGTCAATTTTTCACAAATTGAACTTTAAATTTCAATGTCTGAAACTTCTTTCTAATTGAAGGTGCAAGTCCTAATCCGATTGCAACTATAGGAGGTCCAAGGATCATAGATATAAAACCATTTCCGGCAATTCAGGTATTAGAATCATTGTTTTACACATTCTGAAGACGCAGTTGTTTTCTCTAATCTTTATTTTTACTCTCCTGCTTGTGTAATTTATTATTCAGGTTATTGAAAATGGCATTTCGCTAGGGATATTCGGAGGGGTCAGTGTGTGCCCGGACTTAGTCCCGATTTTGCAGATGATCTGGGACAAGTACGGGAACCTGATACAAGGAAATGTAATCAAAAGCGACGGGCTTCTAACATGGGCATTAGAGTCTCTTGCAAAGATGGTTATGATTCTTCAGACCAACACCAGTGAGTCTTTGAGTGAATCCCAAGTCGCGTACTTAAAAACAACACTTGACGATCTTCAGCTCTTGTCAATTAGATTGGACTGGTTAATTCCCTTTGTGAGGAGGGCTTTACTACAACACAAGGCTGAATAAGCTCGAGGTAGAGTCGTACTCTTGTGTTCTAAATGTATGTAGAAGAAATGATTTGGATGATATCATTCTTGCTGTGTTTCTGTGCAAGCACTCTGAGACTCTGTTGTGTTTACTAATACTCTGAGATTTCTGCAGTTTTTGTTCCTATGTTTCACTGTAATTGCATTCTATGTTCAGCTATATTCATGTTGTTCAATATTCAACATGATGCATGTCATTGGTGATGATTTTGCTCATCTGTAGAGGCCTTTCTTGTTTATGCTTTAGCTATTAGCTGCTAACAAGTCTTCTGGAATTTGACATGTGATATGAATGTATGAAGTTCTTTTATCGTCTTAAAAAGCTCATCATGGGTTAAGTTAGTATGATTTGTTGGAGTATATAGGTAAGTTTTGGCTAAATTTTCGTGCTGTCAATCCCTTTTCTGTAGGACTGTACCTTATGATCTACTTTGTATAGCCGCATATAGGGTTTTGCTTCGAATTCCAGCACTAAAAACGCATGATCTGATAGGGCTACTTAGAGGATTAGCAATGGCTGAACTTAATCAGTGTTGTGTGTCAGACGTGGCCTTCTTCGTCCCTGTTGTTTTTTTTTTTTTTTTGCACAGTTCTTGAAGAAACGAGTTCGATTTTTCTCGAGCTCAAATTCTATAGGAACGAACAAATGTATGTTCTCTAGTGATACTTGATGCACTCAATAGTAAGATTACTTGTTAATGCTTTTGGCTTGATGTGGGTTGATACAGGGGAATTGAACATCTTCTAGTTTAGATGGGATTAGTGTAGAACGTAATTATTACATCTGTTGGGGGTAATTATAAGCTTTTAATTGTGGTGTATTGACTTCAATATGAGAGATATCTCCTCCGTTCTGTAGACATGAACCAGTGGTCATTAACTCATACCGATAAGCAAACACGATAGCTGATTGGCTAGTTTCCCAAGGGCACACGGTCGTAACTCGTGTGGAGAGGAATTAAGTTACCTCATCTCGGTGAGATGAAATATTGCTAGGATCTCAAAATAAGGGTATTTTGGGGATAAGTAAGGCGATATTAGTCTTTAGGTGGGTGAGCCGTTTGAAGAGAGTCTAGTCTGGTATATATAGTCAATAAGTAACACAACAAACCCACAGAGTTTTAGAAATTTGATTTGACAAGAAAGAAACAATGAGCCGTCGAAGAGAATCCTGGTCGGAGCTCCCTTCGGATTTGCTACTCGCGATCGTTGACCGCCTTGATTTTCAAACCCACATTCTCCAGGTCCGGGCTGTCTGCAAGGCATGGCGGCGTTCAGTCGCCTTCCATCTTCTCTCTAGTAAGCGGCTCTTATGTCCAAGCTTACCCCACAAAATCTCAACCAAAGCCAATCATCTTCTTTACTCTGAGGTTTTTAGTTCTATTTCGGATCGTTGTCTGGTTTTAGTAGCTTCTTCAGACTTTCTTATCAAATCAGTTCAAAATCCTGAGCACCCATCTTGGCTACTCACTGTCGAGGAGCGCAACTGTGGTAAACTCTGCCTGCGTAAACCTCTTTCTCAGGCAATGAAGAAGTTGCCCTACAGCTTCCCAAGGGTTTTGAATTTATCATCTCGATTTCAAATTTCTGAAGTTGGAAGATTTTATACGTTGAGGGTTGATGATAATACGGGAGATAAGTCTAAGGTTCGGATCCCTTTTCGTCATAAAGTGGTGTTGTATGTACATTCAAAGTCTAGGACTCCCCACACAATTGCTGATTACAGTGCACTTATGCTGTGCGCTGAAGGGTCCTTATTTGGTGTTAGACTCAAATCCGAATCCTGGCATCTTTTACATGGTCAATCAGGCAGGCTTAGGATCGACGATATTGTAAATTTCAAAGGCGAGATTTATGCAATTGACCGTGGAGGAGACGCCTATATATTGGAATATAGCCACACCAACAGGTTAGAATTCGTTGCAACGGATCCTTTCAGTAATCACCAAGAAGCTAGCTGTAGGAGAAAACGCCTGGCTGTTTGGGGCGACGATCTATATCTAGTCCACCGTTGTCATACGAATTCTAGTCAAATGAACACAACAGGAACTGACTTCAGGGTGTTTAAGCTCAATGACGAGCACAAAATTTGGGAGTGGGAGGAAGTTGAAGGTATAGGTGACGACAAGAAACTATTCGCGAAATCTGATGGCTGTTTTATTGCATCTGCTAAGGATTTCCCGGGATGCAAAGGGAATTGCATTGTGTTTTATAGAGGGTGTTTTCCCCCATACAATGATGTCGAAGACACTGATCATGAAGTTTCTGTATTTCACTTTGACGGTCGTACTTGTGGTTCTTTGAAATCATATCAAGCCTACTATGATGTTTTCCGTTCCTCACCTCCGTCTGGTTCGTTGCAGACGTCCTACCTCACAACCACAATGATTTAGTCTTAGCTAGCAAGTCGATCTCCTCCTCAGGTGAGTCATGTCAGTAGTACAGTATAGTAGTGCACGTCTACTTCTGCTGATAACTTATCGACCCTGAAGTTCGTAAAGCTGTTTACCGTAGTACTCTTTTCGGAATTTAGATGTTTTAAGCACATATGTTTTGGTTATGTTCCAGCTTCTTTTGTGCTACTTCCGATTAATGGAAGTCATAGTAAGCTGGTGAAGCTGCAGTTCCAGAAACTATATATTTCTGAATTGGGTTTGTGTGAATTTCTTAAGCTTTCTTAGTCTCTTTGCTGTCAATTATTTTTCTTAAGTTTTCATTTTGGGTTTATGATTAAAACATATGGATTGGTTGGCTCTCTAGTTAGCCCTCCACTAAAACAAAGATCAGATACGTATAGTGACAGAACTCGATCGAGAGCACTAAATCCAGGCTACTCGCCGAGTTACATGGAGTTAATGAAGAAAGATTCGCCGAGCTCAACAAGCTGGTGTCTGAGAACCTCTCTGTCGCGTATCTGGTAGACCGTAGACACCGCCAAAGTGCTTGGTTGAAGTACTCCTGCGTCGTGGTGAACTTCAAATTGAGTTGCGAATAATTCAGAGAAAACTTCTTGTTAACTAATCCAGGCCATTTGATGTCATATTGGTCCAGTCAATAATTTTAATTAGACTAGGAAAAGTATATGTTTATAGGGTGTGAGTTATAGACGGAAAATTATACCATACCCCGGGATATTTGCACTTTTCATACCCCTTGAGACACCTTGACGAGCTATTAGTATCAATTTGATAAGCCATTATGCATTTATGCCAATTATGAGCACAAATATATATAAACGGTTAATTCAGATAATGCTCCTAAAAATGAAAATTATCAAAGAGAGGTGTTAATATTTGTCAAAGTAGGGTGCAAGTAGGCTCGGAGTAAGGCCCGGGACAGACTCGCCATGGCGCATGGCGTGTATAATTTTTTTTTTTTTTTTTGTTTTTTTGAGAAGGGACTACCAGTGTACTGCTCTAGAACCCTACTCGGTTTTGCCGCTAATGCTATGCGCCTATGCCTCAGTCCCAGCACAGTGTTGGGGCTAGCAAAACCGCTACCCGGTTTTGCTTTTTTTTTTTTTTTCTTAGGGCTACTCTTGAAGTCCTGATCTGAGTCAAGTACCTGGGAAAAGAAAAACCATCATTATTGGCGTGCATGGTTTAGTGTTTCAAACTCTCAGGTGTCCGGGCATTTAATTTCCTCCAATCTCAGATTCTCTCTCCTCTCTTCTTCAACGGCGTCAAATTCAAGCTTCCAACTTTCAAGGTAATTACCCTACTCTCATTCTCAATTGTCAGTGTTATAGTTCAGATTATCAGTTTGCCTTATATTTTGTTGCATGTTGTGGAATTTGTATGCTTCAAATTTCTGGGAACTTCTGAGAAAATTGATTGATCAGTGTGTCTACTCTCTCGAAAGTTAATTTGGTGTTGTGGGGGAAACCCCCTTTCTCAATTTGTGTTTGGGGTAATGTTGTCGTGGTCACGGAATATGTATGGTTCAGTCCCCCAATAAGACTGCATTGGCGGGTGTCTTTAGACATTGGGGTAATGTTCTCGTGGTTATGGAATATGTATGGTTCAGTACCCAGAACTCCTAGGCGGGCGCCTTTGAGATATTGGGGTAATGTTGTCGTGACATTTTTGCGCAATGTAATTTGGGTGTCAAGAAAAATGATTTGGTGTTGATGTGGGTTTTTTCTCCTTCCTCAATTTGTGTTCGTTTGTCACAAAGATTGCAACTTCGAATTAATTTTCAGTTTAACATGAAGTTTATTAGAGATTCTCATGTCTTCAAACCTTCCTGCAGATGATGATGTCGAGATTTAATGTTGAATTAAGCAGTTTATTCACAGGAAAAAAGCCATGAGCCGCCGAAGAGTTTCCTGGTCGGAGCTCCCACTGGAATTGCTAGTGGTGATTGTTGACCGCCTCGATACTCAAGCCCACGTTCTCCAGTTCCGGGCAGTCTGTACGGCGTGGAGGCGATCAGCAGCTTTATCTCGCCTCTCGAGTAAACATGTCTTGTCTCCATTCTTACCCCATAAATTCTCAGCAAATGCCAATAATATTCTGTATAAGGATGGAATTACTGTACTAGGTACTGGAAGCCGCGTAGTTTTAGTCGCAACATCGGCCGTTCTTCTTAAGTCAGCTCTTAATCCTAAGCACCCACCTTGGTTCCTCAGTGTTGAGGAGCGCAATACAGGTAAACTCTGCCTCCGTGAACCCCTTTCTCGTGTGGCATTCGAAAAGTTGCCTGAAAGTTTTCCGAGGGTTTTGGATTTATCTCAGTTTCAAGTTTCTGAACTTGGTAGATTTTATACATTGAGGGTTGATTGTAACTCGGGGGATAGTTTCAAGGTTTGGATCCCTTTTAATCATAAGGTATTGCTGTATGTTGATCCAAAGTTTACGATGTCACACACAATCGACGATTATAGTGCACTTGTGCTGTACGCTGATGGTATCTTGGTTGATCTTAGACTCAAACACAATGTCTGTCATGGTTTAGAAAGTTCAACAGACACACATAGGTTCGATGATATCGTGAATTACAGAGGGAATATATATGCCATTGATCGTAAAGGACGACTTTATATGTTGAAAAATGGCAGCAGCAGGTTGGAACGTGTTGTAGAAGTTGCTGTGAGTAACAATTACAACTACAGGATAAAATGCCTGGTTGTTTGGGGAGACGAACTGTATTTATTAGTCTGCCGTGGTCATATAAAATTCGAAAGAATTAATTTCGATGTGTTTAAACTGAATGACAAGCACAAGATATGGAAGTGGGACGAAGTTCAAGGTATAGGTGACGATAAGATACTATTTGCGACATCTGATGGCTGTTTTTTCGCATCTGCTAATGATTTTCAGGGATGGAAAGGCAATTGCATTGTGTTCCATAGAGGGTGTTTTTCTCCATACAATGGTGTCAAAGTCTCTAATTATGAAATTTTTGTCTTTCACTTTGATGGTCGAACTTGTGGTTCTATAAAATCAATCCCGGCGTACTCAGATGCTTTCCGTTTACCTCCATCATGGTTCTTGGCAGACGTCCTCCCTCACAAGAGTCACAACCATAGTGACTCAGCTTGCGAGTCTAACTCATCTACTAGCGATTCAGACTCAACTAGCGAGTCTCTTCCTCGGGTGAGTTAGTAGTACATTTGGCAATTTGATAGAGGTTACAGGTAGTATATAGGCATAGAGCATGTATACTTCTGCTAATATTGTCACTTATATCTTAAATTGAATTATCAGATCACCAGCTGTATGCAAAATTGCAGATTTGCTGCTAATATTGTAGTAAGTCTTATTCATATCTGACTCGCTGTATGCAGATTGCTGCAAACTTGATCGGTAGACAGCAAAAATATCAAACATCTAGAGATTCAAACTCATCTAGCGAGTCAGACTCAGCCAGGGAATCTCCTACTCTGGTGAGTAAGTAGTACATCGCTACAATTGATGTTTTTTTAAGGTCATAAGCGGGTTACAGACATACGGGTAGTATAGCGCACGCCTACTGCTTCTAATATTGTCTTTTTCCCACCGGCTGTAATGTTGTATGCAATTACTGCTATATATTGCTTAGTTCTTATTCATTTCTCACCGGCTGTACGCAGATTGCTGCAAACAGGATTAGTAGACAGCGAAAAAATGACCCGGTTCAGGTTGATTTATCTAGCGATTCAGGCTCAGCTAGCGAGTCTCCTTCTCAGGTGAGTAGTAGTACAAACTTTTTTAGAAGGTTATAAGCGGGTAACAGGTAGTATTGTGCACGTCTACTTCTGCTTATATTGTCACTATGGTCTTAAATCATTTCTCACGGCTGTATACAGATTGCTGCTAATATTGTACTTATGTCTTATTCATTTCTCACCGGCTGTACATATGCAGATTGCTGCAAACAATGTTACCTCAAAGACGTTTGAAGGAGTAGACGTGAGCTCGCAATCTGTGCAAGTGCTGCGGAAAATATGGGATAAGCATGGAAACATCATCCAAGGGCATACAGTTCGTAGTAGTGGCCTTCTTACATGGGCCTTAGATTCGCTAGCAAAGATGGTTATACTTATTCAAACCAATTCAGGTAGTCCTATTACGGACTCTGAGGCTGACTTTCTGGAATCCACCCTGCTTGATCTTTGCTCCATGAATTTCAAGCTGGACTGGTTAACCCCCTTTGTGAATAAGGCTTTAGATTTCCGGAAGAGTGAGGAGCGTATGCGTGTCAAAACAGAACTCGAGAGCAAAAAACGCGAGCTCCTTGCAGAATTGCAGGAAGTGGAGGAAAGACTTGTTGAGCAAACTAAGCTTGTAGCTGAGAGCCTATCAGTCTTACCTCACATTGCAGATTTACTATGATGAAATACCTCCTCCTCTTTCGTGCAGTTCATCTGACAGAGGTAATTTTTATTAATTTTAACCACTGTTTCTTTGATTGCCTTAAAAATTTTACATCCGAAAGATCACTTTGTTTATCAATTCGATATCCCCTTAGTAAGAACATGATTTGCCTCCTGTGTCTTGTGAAAATTACCTTTTCAGGGGTTATGTCTGAATGACTTTATTAGTATACTGCCTCAGTAATATCTCTTAAATTAAAGTCGTTTTCTTTCGACAGGAAGCCGATGAACTACACATGAAGAATGATATTTCAGCAAAATTGGTACTAAATTGTATAGTTTTTCTGTTTATTTGAAGAATGTCCGCAGCAGAGAAACAGGTTGCAAGGGATATGTACAGTCGTATTGTTTCAGACCCGACTTCAGAGGCAGGGATGTGTGTTGCTGAGGGTATGCTAGCTGTTAATAATCAGGAAGGCGCCAATTAGATTAGACTGGTTCATTTTTCGTAATAATTGAAGTTATGTATACACTACGGAGCTATAGTCCTTCACAAGATGGTCGGCCTTATGCAATCAGAAGATTAGAAAATATTGTTATGTTCAGAATTATTGCATTGAGTTAAACTATTTCCGACCTTATGCAATCAGAAGATTAATTAGAAAATATTGTTATGTTCAGAATTATTGCATTGAGTTAAACTAATTTCCGAGTTTTATACGAGCATGCAGTTCGATAACGCTATTGCACAGGATTTATATTATGCACCAGGCCATCTCTCCTTTTGTGTCTTATTCATATGTCACAGGTACCTTATTCTTTCCCACCCTTTGTACGACTGCCTTCGATCTCCGAAAGATAAAAAAAAAAAAAAAAAAATTGATTAGTACCAAAAAACTATGACCTTTTAAAGTAAATCGTAGGCTTGTTTTTTAGAGAGGAAGGCTTGACTTTTAAGATAATCGTAAAGAGTTGCCCTATAAAAATATACTTGTAATTCTATATTAAATTATTTAAATAAAAGAATATTTTTTATTTAATATTAGATTATACTTGTGATAACATTGCCTAATGATGTCATACTTGTTTTAAATTTTTTTTTGTTTCCACATGAGTCAGGGTACAATAGGGGGAAATACCCCCGGGTATCATAAAATTTTCCATGTAACATATATATATGTTGGGATTAAAAAACAAAACAAAAAACCTACTCTACGCCTCCTACATAGTTTGAAGGCCTACCGTATCAATGAGCCGCCGTGCAATATCTTGGTTAGACCTACCACCGGAGCTGCTTACATTGATCGCGGAACGAGTCGGAACTCGAACCGATGCCCATAACTTCAAGTTAGTCTGCAATCGATGGCGGGTAGCTGCCTCTTACAGCACTCGTTATCCACAAAACCAATTATCACCCATCTTCCCATACAAATTCTCATTCCCTGTTGAAAATTACAATTTCATTAATGATTCTATACCAATTAACTTCCTAACATTGACGCCGTTCTCAGTTTTTCTTGTCCGATCATTGTTTAATCCCAAGATCACACCTTGGTTACTTGTCGTCAAGGAGTCGAACCCGGGTGAACTTTCCCAGTGTCGACCTCTAATCCTTTATACCGATGGGTCTTCGCAGTCATCACTACCGAAGAAATTTAAGTTTAATCCATCTTATTTCGATATCTTGGAAATTGGTAGATCTTACACAATTAGCTTGTTTGATAAGGTGATCTTATTGCCTGTTGATCCAAATTGTTGCCTAACAGTGCCTAATGATGTCATTGGGCTGAATAGTGACGGGAGTTTAGAACTGGTTTCACTTAGACATAGGACAAGACGGAAACTTTCCTGTTCCAAAATCAAGGCGTACGACGATGTGGTGAAGTTTGAGGGAAATGTTTTCATTATTGATCGCAGAGGAAAAAGCCTACATTTTCGAGAATAAAGAAGGTACTATGCAGAATGTTGTACCGTTGCCAGTGGGAGAGGGTTCTGGAACTGATATGAAGAAACGTCTTGCAGAAACTTCCACTGGTGAGCTGTTTTTAATTCATAGATGTCCGACTTATTTTAAGGCCGTGTTCAAGATTTATAAGCTGAACGATGAGAGAAATAAGTGGGATGAAGTTGAAGGTATCGGTGATGACATGGTACTCTTTGTGGCTTCTGGTGGATGCTTCTTTGCTAAGGCGAAAGATTTACCAGGTTGGAGAGGCAATTCCATGGTGTTTCGTAAAGGAGAATTCTTGGGTTACAATACTCGCACAAACACAGTAGCTGATTTGGAAATCTTTGGTAGGGTTTGGCAAGATTTAAACATTGCTGAGTTTCACTTTGACACTGGTAATTGGGAACATGTAGCATCTAATCCTCACTATACTGATTTGTTGGGGTCACAACCACCGTGTTGGCTCATATCAGATGAACAATTGTTCAGCAGGTAAGCTTTTTGACTGGTGTCAACCTTTTTTTCATGGAAAGACAGGATTTCAGAAAATTCAAATTGTATAATTTTTTTGGTTATTTTGAAGAATGTCAGCAGCAGAGAAACTTTTTGTAAGGGAATCGTATAGTCGCGCTGTTTCAGAACCAACTTCAGATGTAGAGATGTCTGTTGGTGAGGCTTTGGTAGATGTTCATAATTATCAGGACCATGCTATAGAAGGTATAATCATGCAGACTTACATTTTTCGGTCAATTATTCACAAATTGAACTTTAAATTTCAATGTCTGAAACTTCTTTCTAATTGAAGGTGCAAGTCTTAATCCGATTTCAACTATAGACGGTCCAGAGATCAGAGATATGAATCCATTTCCGGCAATTCAGGTATATGAATCATTGTTTTACACATTCTGAAGACGCAGTTTTTTTCTCTAATCTTTATTTTTACTCTCCTGCTTATGTAATTTGTTATTCAGGTTATTGAAAATGGCATTTCGCTAGGGATATTCAGAGGGGTCAGTGTGTGCCCGGACTTAGTCCCGATTTTACAGATGATCTGGGACAAGTACGGGAACCTGATACAAGGAAATGTAATGAAAAGCGACGGGCTTGTAAGATGGGCATTAGAGTCTCTTGCAAAGATGGTTATGATTCTTCAGACCACCTCTAGTGAGTCTTTGAGTGATTCCCAAGTCACGTACTTAAAAACAACACTTGACGATCTTCAGCTCTTGCCAATTACCTTAGACTGGTTAGTTCCCTTTGTGAGGAGGGCTTTACCACAAAACAAAACTCAGTGCAGCCTCTTATGATGCGGGTGAGCTCGAGAAACATATTATTGAACAGATGCGCCATATATATTGAGCCCCATGTATCTGTAATTTGATATGTCTCGCTCTCTATTATGTATTATCTTAATAATTGAATTTGAACTTATATGTACACTATGGAGCTATAGTCTTTCACAAGATGCTTGATCTTATGTTATAAGACGATTATGAAGTTATCTTGTTACCTTCAAAACTCATGCATTGAGTTAAACCATTTCCAAATTTTGAACGAGCTGTTGATTATGCTATTGCAGGCCATCTCGTCTTTTGTCTAGTTCATCTGTGACAGGCCATGTAACTTATCATTCTACAATTGCTGTCGATTTTTTTACATCCAAAAGAGAAAAAAAAGAAGCTTTTATAGATAATTAAATTCTCTCTTCAATACGAACATTGCATGAAGCCCCTCAGCTCGCTTTCCTCCTCGAGTCCTGGGTGCGCAGCTTATCCTTGAGGCTGCGTAATTATTTTCAGACAAAATATTGTGTGTATAGGTGGTCAAATTGAGCCAAAAATTATGGTAATTTTATGTCATCTTTTAAGGTAAACTCACTTTAAACATGACATAAGTAGGTCTTAGGTTCGATTGTCGACAGCGCAATTATTATAGTTCCCTCAGCAACCGGTACTCCTATGTACCAAAGAAAGAAAACTCACTTTTCTATTCCATAGGAATCGACAGAATCAACCGATCTCTAGCCTTATATGGGAGTACATACTATAAGACAAAAAAAAATACAAAATCTAAGATATAGAGCGTTTTCTTCTCTTTGGTGATAAGACAGGCCAAAAAATCCAATGAACCCCTGTAGAATATCTTGGTCAGACCTACAACCGGAGCGTCTGTCGTTGATTGCAGAACGACTCGGAACACGAACCGATACCCATAACTGCAATACTTGGCGGGTGGCTGCCTCTTACTGTACCCGTCATCCACAAAACCAATTATCGCCCATCTTTCCCTACAAGTTCTCACTCCCTCAACTTGTAAACAACCTTAGCTCTGATAAAACTCGATCGATCAAGCCCCTGACTTTGGTGGTGAGCTCAATTTTTCTTGTACGGTCATTAGTTGATACCAAGCGCCCACCTTCGTTACTTTTCGTCGAGGAGTTGAACCCAGGTAAACTCTCCCTGCGTCATTACTGTCGAACTTTCTCAATAACCGATCGAAAGTTTGTAATTCGGGAGTTGCCTTCATCACTTCCCCAAAGTTTTAATCCAACTAATTTCGCAGTGTCGCAAATCCATAGATTTTACACACTTCTGCCATCAGCTGGACTTGGACGTAGCCCGCATAAATTGGTCTTGATTGTTGATCCAAATTGCCGAACGTTACCTAATATTGGTGATTGTGATGCCATTAGGCTGAGTTCTAGTGGTAGTCTATATCTAATTTCACTTAAATTTGGGACACGACAGAAGATATCCAGTTCTAAAATAAATGTATATGACGATGTGGTGAATTTCGAGGGAAGTGTCTTTGCTATTGACCGGAAAGGAAGAGCCTACATTATAGAGCAAGGCACGCTACGCAATGTTGTGTCGCTGCCAGTGGGAGAGGGTTGTGGAAGAGATGGGAAGAAACTTCTAGCAGCTGAAACATGCACTGGTGAGCTATATTTAGTTCATCGATGTCCTGCAAATCTTGAGACCGCGTTCAAGATTTATAAGCTGAACGACGAGAGAAATAAGTGGAATGAAGTTGAGGGAATAGGTGATGACAGGATACTGTTTGTAACCTTTGATAAATGCTTCTTTGCCAAGGCGAAAGACTTCCCGGGATTGAAAGGGAATTGCATGATGTTTCATAGAGGACAATTCCCTTCGTACGATTGTTCATCAGTAGATGCTGATTCCGAAATCTTTAGAATAAGGCGGTCGACATACATGCCACAGATGGAGACTGCTGTGTGCATCACTTTGAGGCTGGTCCTTTGAAACCTGCTGTCGGATCAGAGTATAGTGCTTTGGTGTGGCCGCCTCCATCTTGGCTCAAATCAGATGCAAAGTTGTTCAATCGGTAAGTTTTTTTTCACTTGTATCAATTTTTATTTCTGATTGAATGATAACAAGATTTTATCAAAATTGGCACTAACTTGTATAAATACTCTGTTTATTTTGAAGCATTTCGGTCGCAGAAATACTTGTGGTAAGGGACTTGTATAGTCGTCGCCTTGCTTCAAAACCGACTTCAGAGGTAGAGACGTCTGTTGCTGAGGCTGTGCTAGCTATTAAGGACGATCAGGATAGCGCAATAGAAGGTAATCATGCTCACGCTTCCTGCTTGATTCGCAAATGTGATGGATTATAAATTGTTATTTGTATTCTGTAACTTCTTTTTAATCAAAGTATTGAATGATGAATCAGATGCAAGTCGTAATCTTATACCAAATATCAAAGGTCCAACGATCATAGATATGGATACATTTCCAGCAATTCAGGTATAATCAACCGTTCTAAACACGTCCTGCAAGACACACTCTAGAGTCTAGACTTAAGGAGTACTTGTAATTTCATCGCCTTCTGCTTGGGTGATTTGTTTTGCAGGTTACTGAAATGTCGCAAGGGACGTTCAAAAGCTTCAATATGTAATAGGATATGTGATATTTGTATTATTGGTAAATATATTTGTATACGCGTAAATTGATTCGTTCCCACTATTCTC
>JBBYHQ010000009.1:6002932-6028717 GCA_038382645.1 Spergularia azorica
TAGATTGTATAAATATATTATGAAGTGTAAAATTCTACGGAGTATATACTCCAACTAAAAAAGGAAAAAATAAAATGCGTAAGCTACCTAGAGAATCCATCAGCGCCACACTTGAGCAAAATTGCAAACCTTCAACATTGCCACTTGTCTCAATTTCACTGGCCGTGTATCCCATTCTTGTTTACGCGCCGTGTAAACGAAATGGCGTCCTGATACTCCTACTAAAAACAAGCTACTAATAATCATAATGGCGGTAAAAAAAAAATGTAAAATCAATCGACAACGGCGCCAAAAATCAAAAACTAAAAAAAAAAGTATAAACAAAAAGGTAAAAAAACCCTACCAACTACTTTACCTCTTTCACCCCTCTTCTTTTCTGCGCGACACCACACTCCAACAACCACCGCCTCCCCCACCACATGCGGCGAAATGTCACGCCGTAAACCCGACTGGTCAGAATTATACCCAGAACTCCTCATCTCAATCTCCGACCGCTTCAAAACCCTGTCCGATTACCTCCATTTCCGGTCGGTTTGTCGGAACTGGTATTCCTCAATCCCTAAATTACCCTCACATCTCCACTTTTTATCCCCATTTTTACCCCTCAAGCTCTCCCCTGTCCCTCGGCAAGCCTCTTATTATCTCGATTATACCCATTTTATCGTCGCAAATTCCACATTTACCCTTTTCCCCAAAATACCAAACCCTTAAACCCTGGTTAATCACCGTCGAGGAGTTTAACCCCGGTAAGTTCTTCCTCCGGTCTCCCCTTACGCGTCGCGTAATTAAGAAGTATCCTGATGATTTTCCTAAATATCTTGATATTAGTGATTTTAATGTTAGGGAAATTCGTAGGGATTATAGTTTGAGGTATATTGATGATTCTGTGATTAATACGCTTTCTGGGAGTTTGAGTTTGATTGATGAGAAATTGTTGCTGTTCTTTGATCCTGTGAAAGTGAAACGGAACGTTTCGATTTCGATTTCGATTGATGATTGCTTTGCTTTGTTTTTGTATGATAATGGGAGGTTAGCGTATCGGAGGTTGAATGATTTGGATAGTAGTTATGTACATTTACGGCATAGTCGTGTTTCGTGTTTCGACGATGCTGTGGTTTATGAAGGAGCTGTTTGGGTGATTGATAGGAAAGGCCGGGTTTATGTTGTACCGTTTGGTCGTGATTTGGACCTGTCCTTGTTTTGCAAGGAGGGTGTTTGTACTGGTTATGTTGGTGATACGAGAAAGCGGTTGGTGGAGTCGTCTCAAGGGTTGTATTTGATCGATAGGAATCATTACGATGAGTTGATTATGTTTCGAGTTTATAAGCTGAATGAGGTAGAAAGGAAATGGGATGAGGTTAAGAGTATGGATGATCGGTTATTGTTTGTGTCTACTGATGCCTGTTTTTTTGTGCCTGCTGAGGAGTTTGGTGGGCGTGGCCGGAACTGTATCTTTTTCCCCAAGGATCATTTTCCAACGTATTCTAACTCTACCCATCCGGATTACTATTACTTCAAGGGTGCCACTGAGGAGTTGGAGATTGGAGTGTTTCACTTGGATGGTGGTGCTAGTGGGCTTGTGTCGACTTATCGTGGCTACTCGGACATCTTTTGGCCGCCTCCTAAATGGCTCTTCCCAGGATGGTAAATGCCTTTGCCTCTTGACTTTTAGCTGATTTTGCGTCTGATGTTGAGTTGTGCTATAGTGCTAGTGTTTTGCTCATATATGTGCCTACTCCGTGTCATATTTGATTGTCGCTATGTGTACTAGTACTTCCAGGAGGTAGATGGCCGTGACCATTAGAGTTCTGTTTGGAATTTGAAGCATGTCTTCTTGCAGATTTAATCGAGTTTTGAAAAAATTGTTCGTTTTCTTTTCTTATTTTTTGGTGTGATCAGGGATGGAATGGTGGGAGAGGAGACTCCTGTAGATCATTGCATGGAGGAGATGCATGTTTGTTCCTTGGGCGTTGAAGACCGTGATTGTTCCACTATTAATGGTGAAGATCAGGTGAGGGCCTGATACATTTTTATCTGTATTAAATTGTATCCCCTGCATCAGCATGTTGGTGGTCTGTTTGTTTCATTCTTTGCTCTCTTTCAGGGTGGTGAGTTTGGTGTTGCTGAACTCGAACATCAAACAGTAGACGTCCCTTGGTCTGACATACCCTCAAAGCTCTTAACTGAGATTGCAAAGCACCTTACAGATCGTCTTGATGTCTGTCGATTTCGTGCAGTTTGTAAGAAATGGGAAGCTTCATTTCCGCGCCCTTTAATTCCCAATTTATTGAGTTCTTTGCTACCTCGCCGAATTTTAACTACTAAAGCCCCTTTTATCAGTGCAAATTTTTGTGGTGCTAGTGATTCTTACCGCCTTAGCTTGGTGGCCAGCACTGTTTATCTTCTACAGCCAGCTTCCAGATCAGTTGTTCAATCCAAGAGTTGGCTGATTTTCGTTGAAGAATTGAACCCTGGCAAGCTCTTCTTGCGGCTACCACTTAGGACTTTCGCACTAGATGAATGGCCCGCGAAATTTCCCCTGGCTTTTGGGCTATCAGATCTCCATGTCAAGGAGATTGGAAAAGACTACAAATTTCGTTACCAAGGCAGTAACTTGCAGCTGTATCATCCATTTTTTCAGACCGATAAAAAAGTAGCTTTATTTCCAAATATTGCCTCAACACCCTCTGCAACTGATGACACAACTGCCTTGGTTTTGAATGACAGCGGGAGTCTGGCAAGTTTTAGATTAAGAGATGAGGTTTGGTTCTCTGTTCGTTGTGGAGCAGTTACGAAGTTTGATGACATAGTGAATCTTAAGGGAAAGGCATATGCCATCGATCGTAAAGGCAGAGTTTATGTGATTAGCCTTGAAACATCTAAAGCTGTTAGAATAACCAATGAAGCAATGGGCACTGGTGCAGGTCCTGATAGACAAAAGCGACTGGTGGAATGTGATAGACGATTATTTCTAGTTGTTAGATTCAGCCCTGATGACAAAATCTTTTTCAGGATATATGAGCTTGAAGACGAGAAGCTTAAATGGGTGGAGATCAGCAGCTTGGGTCATCAAATATTGTTTGTGACTCCTAGTAATTGTTTTATCGTGCCTGCTCGAGATTGTCCTGGGTGGAAAAGCAATTGCATTGTTTTCCCTGCGCACTGTATGCCCACATGACTGGAGGTTCTTCAGAAGAACTGCGAAAGAGCTTGAGATTGGTGTATATTATTTGGGGGAAACTGATGGTGCTAGGTTGATAACATCGTATCCTGGCTATTCCGAGTTGTTCTGGCCACCTCCTGCGTGGGTTGAATCACTTGCTGTAAAACCAATTGTGGTGAATTTTCAGATAACTGCTCAAGAAGGTGATTCTCAATTATACTAACACTATAACTTAAAGGGTTATTGCTAGTTCTGTTAGTAGTTATGTACTCATTTCGTTTGATTTTATGTGTAACAGAGCTTGCAATTATTAAGGACGTAAAGTCTCGTCTGAAATCAGAAATTACTACTTCTCTAGCTCAGGTGCAGATCAAACATCATTCAATTTTGCATCATTTTCTGTTGTCATGCAGCGAATATATTTTGACGGTCTGGCTTCTTGCAGGCTTCTGAGGTTGCAGTTTCGACTGTGAAGTTCCGAGGATTAGAAGTCAGATCTGAGGTTTTGCCAATTTTACAGAGAATTTGGGCAAAATATGGTGATATAGCAGAAGGAAGTACTTGCAGCTCGAGGGTTTTGGAGTATCTGGCACAGGTAGTCCTCTTCCTTACTACTACACCTGGAAAGTCCTTGAAAGAGACGCAAGCTTGTGATGTGGAGCTCATCTTGCTGCTACTTCAGTCGCTGCCTTTCAAAGTTGATTGGCTGGTCCCTATTGTTGACAAAGTTTCTGAATGCAATGAGGTCAACAATTTGGTGGAAATGTTGGGAAGAAATGAGAAGATGAAGGCCAAAATTGAAAACATGAGAACACATGGATTTATGCTGGAGAAGCTTGCAGAATTCGACCAGGAATTGGACGAAACAATCAAGTCAGTGACTGAAAAGTTAACTGCTTTGGGGTCAGTCGACCTAGAGCAATGTTTGGGACAAGATATTTTCTAGCTTCTTCATGTATGCCTGCTTCACCTCGCCGCCCTTTTTCTTAATTTGCTTCTGACATTTTAATGACATTGTTAGCAATATCTGTTGTACTTAATGAAGCCGGAGATCTACCATTTAAATCTTGTTCTGGCTCTCACTTGTAATCTTTTTGCGAGCGTAAGTCATTTTCCACAAGTACTACTGTTTTCGAAACGTGAAAGATTACACAGCCATTGTTGGCTTCATTGTATGTACGAGTAATCTTTTTATTCAGCCAATCGGAAAAGGAGAACTTTGCGCACAGGATGAACCCGTATGTGCATACTGCATAGTGTACCTCTTCCCTCGAAAGGTAAAGGGCTATATCAATACAACGGGTTCCAAAGGATGCCAACATATATAATGGAGTTAAACATAAAATACTGCTGTTTTCTACACCATTGCAGCCTTTGCAGGGGCATAAACTAATTACGGCTGAATGCCGAACAAAACAGGACTATAAGTTCTCTGCTGATGAAGAAAGGTCAGGTGAAAGCCACTCAGGGGCATCCCAATACCGAAGAGAAGGGCTTGGATAAGGGCCATCAGACGGATAATTCAGGTAACCCTCCTTGTTTAACTCGTACACAGCGATATAGAAAGGATATTGGTCAGGTCTGCGAGCCTGTGACCTGTAACAAGGTAGCGAACCTACCGAGAAAACAATGCAATTCCCTTTCCAGCCCGGAAAATCGCAAACTGAGACAAAGAAGCAACTATCAAAGGTGACAAATAGTATTCTGTCATCACCCAAGCTCTCAACCTGGTTCCAGCACCCCTGTTCCTCATCCAGCTTGTAAACCCTGACCGCGTTATGACAACCCTCTGACCATTTCTGGACCAAGTAGAGTATTCCTGAAGACTCAACAAGCCACTTCTTCCTGACAAAACCCTCCCCCTTGGCAATTGGCTTAGTTACGATATACCTTTGACGCGGCGCCTCCCCATCATGATAGTTAATGGCAGTAAACCTACCTCTTCTATCAACTGCGTAAAGCTCACGATATCGTCGATTAAACTGTCTCTAGCAGGGAGGTATGTAACATAGTCCTTCTTGGCTCGTCGTCCCAGATTTAAACTCCACATTTCATGAGTATGATTAAGCAAAACAAGAACACAGTCATCAATCGATGGACTACGAAAACGAGAGGCTGGATCAACAACCAAAATCGACTTCTTAACAGTGTATTCTGACCACATTTTATGAGAAAACATATCTCTTTGATCCTCCTTTCTTAAACAATAACCTGTATAGATCTGAGACACATGCAATTTCGAAGAATCCAAGACCCTAGGAAACTTATCCGGCAAGCTGGAGTACGCGGTTCTCGAAAGAGGTTTCCGGAAGAAGAGCTTACCCTCGTTAAACTCTTCAACTGCGATCAACCATGGTGGTTGTGCAAGGTCTGCAAGCGGCCGGACTAAACATACTGTGTACGCAGCGGCTACGACAGCCCCGAGACCACAACCACTACTGAATTTGAACCTGATAGGAAAGAAAGTGTTTAAGAGGTGTTTAGGAGGGTGGAGGAGAGACAAAGGTGCGGATCGAAGCCAGGACTTGGAAACAGCTCGGAAATTGCAGATATCGGTTCGAGTTTCGAGTTGTTTGGCTATGTCTTCCAGCAATTCTTGGGGTAATTCAGAGGACTGTGAGACGATAATACCGCCTTTTTTGTTCGTCTTGCTCCTTTTCATTTCCATCTGGTTGTAAATGTAATATCCCTGCAAAAAACAATAAAGAGTTGTACTGGGATGAACGAACGACCAGTTGCTTCTCCAACAAGCCCCTAATAAAAAACCCTAGAAATAGTTTGGTTTGATAGTCTTGCAAACCGAGAGGTTTATATAAGGCAGACTTTTTTTTTTTTTTTTTTTTTTTTTTTTTGGGAAGGCACAAATATTAGATGCAGAAAAATCTGCTTCTGAATTCTGAAACATAGATAATTCTGTTGCACAATTGTACACCTTATTATATATAAAAAATAACAAAGAGGTCCAACAAATGAATACATATATGAAACATACAGAGAAATATTCAAGTTTTCAACAGCCACAATCTCACCAAATAAACTTATTCAAACAAAGAAGGTAAAATGATAGTCAAATAAGGTGTTATTTCACCTTAAAAGCTATAGATAAAATGGCTTAATTTGTTAGCCTTGCTAAACATAACCTGATTTTTATGGATCAGCCGAATTCCCATCATCATTATAATCAGAATCATCATACCATAATTTGTCCACATCGGGCACAGGAGGCTGGGCTTCACGAGTGTAAGCCGATTCATCCTCAGCGGGCGGAAGGACCTGAGGCGGACAACCAACTTGAGCTTCTTGAACAATAAGGTTCCCTTTGCTGAAATCTATGTTCAAGTTAGCTTCACCTCGGAGATTGAGTTTCACAGATGGTTCCTCTGACCTGCTACTTGATTCCGCGACATCCTTATTGGAAAAACAACTCAGCAAGTCCAGTGTGGGAGATGGACGGGCTTGATGGAAGGCATAAGCTTGTGGATTAAAAAGGGCTCCAATTTCAGCACAATAGACCGGGTTGATAAAGCGGTGCGCCATGAAACTCCATGTAGGGGAGCATTGATTCTGAATCTCTGTTTGGACCTCGGCAATCTGTTTACCCTTGGAATTTGGTGGAGGCCTTTATGTTTACAACAACAACAACAACAACAACAACAATGAAGCATTATTAGTCTCGAAATCAAGTAGAGTTGATTAACATATAAATCGTCATATGAAACCTTAATAAATGAACATATAAAATTACCTTAGATAACCAGCCTTGTTAACCCAAACCAAAGACGGAGGTGGCCATAAGAGATCACGGTAGCGATCGACAGATGAAATGAGGGAGAAATCATTAGTCGTATCATATTTACACACACCTACAGCGACATATTCATGAGCATCTCGGAAGAGGTCATCATCGGGTGCATTGCATCCATTTCGATCAGGGAAGCAATCCTTGGGGAAAACAATGGAGTTCCCCACAAGGCCGGAAGGCCGAAGATCGTTCTCCCAAGCAAAGAAACAAGCTTCTTCAGTAACAAACATTACTCTTTGCCCTAAACTTATACACCACTCCCACACTAATTGCTGTTGGTTGAGCTTGAGAACCTCGAACAAACATTTGTTCGACACGGAGCACCTAGCAACCAAGTACACATCATCACCGTCCACTAACAGACGCTTTCTCCTCTTGGATTCCACTTCTATGGGTGGTGAAGAATGAACCATTGGTTCCACTCGCGCATTGGCTAGTGGGGGTGAGTCTTGATTAAGATCAAGGTCGGAACTAGTGAGAGGCTTGACGACGAAGAGTCTACCCTTACGATCAATGGCCAACACAAATCCTTTCCAGCACGCGATATCATCAAATTTGGTTATAAGGCCATACCTTACATAGCTTTTAAGCCCCATATCTGTTATTTGAGGCAAAGATGAGAAGTATAGAGAAAAAATGTAAAATTTTTAATGGACACTTTTGTAATATGAGCATGTAACAAACAAGCACTATGTAGGTAGAACATTGACTCTCTTTTTTTTCTATCAAAGATATGTAGGCGCTAGTTTTTTTGCAGTACAATGCTTATTATATTTGTTTGGAAATTTCTTCAATGTGTACACACATTTTTCATTGGTATGGTGTACTTTTATGTAGAAACTGTTGTACTTTCCCCCTAATTTGATGTATTTTTGTTAAAATTGTGTAATTTTCATGCCAAACCATCTAATGTTTTTTTATTTTTTATTTTTCATATTATTGCTGTCTACTTTTACATAAATAGGAATCACAATCATGTACGATATTACAAATATAACGTATAGTGTCCAAAACAACGCCAAATAATTGGTGTGTGTCACATAATGAAACGAAGTTTTAAATAGATATCAAAGAACCTTAAAATAGATATTCAAAACTTTTGATCAACCAAGCTTGCAAATGACCAAAAATACACAAAAGTTCTTGAAGGTACACGAATTTTTCATAAAAATACATCAAATATCCAATAAAAAATTTTGTACTAAACAACAACATGCATATATGACATATTGAGTTAGGGTTTTTATTTAAAATAAATGACAAATAACATATTGAACGAGGGGTTTTATCCTAGACGGAACATTAAAAGATCTATATAGCTACTCATACAGTTATATGAGACGTTTATACTAGACGATAACATGAAGACATATATAAAACATTTTGCATGAGGGATTTTCTCCTAGACGACAACAATAGATTTTCTAAAGCTACTCATACAGTTAAATGAGGGCTTTTATACTCGACGACATCACGACATACATATAACATATTGAATGAGGGGCTTTAACCTAGACGACAAATTACAAGATTCGTTATAGCTACTCATACAGTTATAAGAAACTGTTATACTAGACGACAACCTGAGAGTCATACAACATATTAATTGAGAGCTTTTCTCCAAGACGACAAATAATAAGATTTCCTAAAGCTACTCATATGGTTAAATGAGGTTATTTATACTATACCACAACATGACATAGATATAATATAATGTTTTGAATGAAGGCTTTTATCGTAGACGACAAATATTAAGATTTGCTATGGCCACTAATACAGTTAATTAAGGGCTTTTATACTAGACGACAATGCAACACACATAGAACATATATTGAATGAAGGCTTTAATCCTAGACGATAAAAAAATAATATTTTCTACAAATTTATAGTTAAATAAGGGAGGCCTTATATACTTAAACACCACACGATGAACATATACCATATTGAATAAGAGGTTTTACCCTGGACGGAAAATTACAAGATTTGTTATAGCTACTCATACAATTATAAGAGACTGTTATACTATACGACGACCTGAGAGACATAAAATACATTAAATGAGAGCTTTTTTTCCAAGACGACAAATAATAAGATTTCCTAAAGCTACTCATATGGTTAAATTAGGTTATTTATACTAAACCACAACACGACATACATATAATATAACATTTTGAATGAGGGCTCGCTTTTACTGTAGACGACAAATATTAAGATTTGCTATAGCCACTGATACAGTTAGATAAGGTTTGCTATACAAGACGACAATGCAACATACATATAACATATATTGAATGATGGCTTTAATCTTAGAAGATACATAATAAGATTTTCTACAAATTTATTGTTAAATGAGGGAGGCCTTATATACTTCGATCAACACCACACGACAAACATATAACATACTGAATCAGGACTTTTATCCTAGGCGACAAATGATTGATAAAATTCGCTATAACTTCTCATACAGTTAAACGATGGATTTTATACTAAACGACAACACGAGAGTCATACAACAAATTGAATGAAACATACTGAATCAGGACTTTTAACCTAGGCGACAAATGATTGGTAAAATTCGTTATAACTACTCATACAGTTAAACGATGGCTTTTATACTAAACGACAACACGAGAGTCATACAACAAATTGAATGAGGGCTTTTCTCGTAGACGACAAATAATAAGATTTGCTATATTTACTTACACAGTTAAAATTAGGGCTTTCAATTATAACAAAAGAGAACACAAATCACATAAATTAACATACTTTATTTTAGGGTCATAAAATTAACATACTTGCTCTTACATAAATGACATTTGCTAAGGTTAAAACTTGGTATATCACAAAGATCTGACTCAAAAATCATATAGATCACACATCCAACATTTAGGAGTAAAAAAATATAAAATAATAATAATAATAGTAATAAAACATTCAGCAATAGGGTGCTAATCTTCAGATCTCTAATATTTTATTGAATTTAATTGGGTCCTATATATAGATCTAAACAAAAAAATTGAAAATGAGTAAAACTTAAACGAGGGCTTGTGTACTAAAAATGTAGAACAGAGAGGGGAGTACACTTACAAGCACACAAGCATTCCACAACCCCAGTAGCATGTAACACCACCAAGTACCGTCCGACGTCGTTATCCCACACGACCATTTTCGGCGAAACCGAATTGATCCGGGGGAGCGCGGGCGTGACGCCATCGTTGAGCATCAACCTGGCCCCCGTATAAATCTCTACGGCTTCGAAGCCAGATAGAGATTTGGGTCCACCAAAGGGACAGCCAAACAAAGGGTGCCTAAGTCCTAACGTTCCAAGGAACGGCTGTTCGACCCCAGCCAACCAGGCCGTCTCGGAAACGATGGTGTTTGGACGGCGGGGTTGACGGAGGAGGAAAACAGACGTCGGAACGACGAGGAACGAATCGCCCTCGGAGGCAAAGATAGGGCCATAAAAAACAGCCACGGTAAATGTGGCTGGTAAATCCGGAGTTAACCGGAGTGGGGGTGGTAAAATCGACACCCG
The DNA here is from genome assembly GCA_038382645.1 of Spergularia azorica. Classification (NCBI taxonomy): domain Eukaryota; kingdom Viridiplantae; phylum Streptophyta; class Magnoliopsida; order Caryophyllales; family Caryophyllaceae; genus Spergularia; species Spergularia azorica. The sequence goes on from JBBYHQ010000009.1 coordinate 6,013,433, forward strand.
CCAGTTGTTACAGGTGGCACGAAAGTTAGCAACATCGGATCGAGTTTCAAGGTATTCGCTGATCACTCCAAGGAGTTCCGGCTGAAGGTCAGCCCAGCTTCGTACCCTTGATCGATCTGGACCGAAAAAATCCATCGTCTCCGACACGTTTTCTCCCTTGTTTTCTCTCTCTCTCAAGCTCTATCCAGAGACGTTGAAGTAACTTGTGAAATGTGGGTGTCACACCTCTCATGCAGGGGGTATTTATCGATCAGTTGAAGGGTGGAGTGCATACTCAAGTGAACACGCAAAGCTGGACAATTGGCGTTTTTACAAATTTTGGCCAACGCAATCCACCCCATAACACTATTAAGTGCCCATGCATGCATGCTTAACGTTACAGTAGTTTTGGGGTGGTTGTTAATGGTCAAACATAGTCAAGTTTGATCAATATAATGTCTTCTATTTCACACATCTAGTAAAAAGTTAAATTTGAAGCTAGTTTAAATAAATGGTAAAGTTATTGAGGTGTGATACTCATGATATAACATGAGTTCAATACACATCCGACTTGAATGCTATCGGCCTTGTGGTTCAATTCATTTAATTTCACAGGAAAAAATAAGCAAATTTGGAGACAAAATTCGCGGTTCATTACTTTTTGAGATTGGTATTGATGATAAAATATTATGTAACGAGTTCGTTAATTAACGAAATCTTATTAGAGACGTAATTGTGCTGCCTTTTCAAGAGGTCGTTATTGCAGATTATGCGATTTCCCCGTTCTGTTACTATCAACTCAAACAACGACTTTGAGTAAGGATATACTATGATATTTAAACAAAAAAAATAAACTATTACATACATCTATTCACTATTCAGTTTGAAAATAGTACAATGTTACAAAATTTAAATTTGCTTGGTTAATTGGTAAAGTCATTGAAGTCTAATCTTCATGGCATGGCATGAGTTTAATTCCCATCCGACTTCAATTGGTCATTTCGTTAATTTCACAGGAGGAAAAATATCAACATTTGGACAAAAGTCGCGGTATGAATACTTTTTGACATTGGTATTATTGATAAAACATAATGCAACAAGTTCGTTAACGGATCATGGAGACGTAATTGTACTACCTTCTCAGGAGCTGAGGTCGTTATTGCAGATAACGCGTTATTATTAACATAAAAAACGACTTCGAGTTAGAACAATCCTACCAAAAAAAAACCTTTGCAAACATCTATTCAGTCTGAAAACAGAATTCGTGACTTGACGGGCAATGTTGCATAATTGAACATATTAGAAACAAATGTTACATTGGGCATAATTCTTCATGCGTGGAACATTTAGCAATGAGAATATGGCACGATAAGCAAGAGTACTGCTGGATGCTAGCTATAGATATACAATGATCTTGATAATCCTACTGTGAGTTGTGATGTGAAGTCTTTATCTTTGTCCAAACCCTAAAAACATACTTAGCGCCTAATACATTAGTGTATTATACCCAATTACCCATGGTTGTTATGATGATCTTAAGAGATATTAGCTAGGTTTGCAAATCATAGTTATGAATTATAGGTCATCAATGGAACTTTTTTTTCTGTTACCGCCGTTTGTTACGGAAAAAAAAAAAAAAAAAAAAAAAAGCTCCCTATCTATGGTGTAACCATCAATTTTTACGAAGAAATAACTATAGCACGGTGTGTGATAATATCCGCCTTAAAAGATATTAAATGGTTTTGAGTGCCCAACGAAATAAACCCGAAAACAAAGTATTAAATGCAAATTAAAGCACAAAGTAAAGCAGCCGAGAATCAGGATAGGAGCAAAACAAATTTCATGTGTACAACCAGCAAACTTCATGTGAGCTATACCTTCAAAAAAATCCCCAAGTTGACATTTACCCGCCCATGGCAGAGAGGGAAGATAGTCCGACCCGATTGATAATTTTTAAGACTCACACTTTCGTTTAAGTATCGTTGGTACGCTATTGATGACTCATATAAGCATATAGCCAAAAATCGTTAATGCAACACATTGGTTGATATCATGTGATGCAATTGTCTAAAGGAAATCGTAATATAAGTTGTATAAGATGTCGACCTATAATATCATCCACTATTATGATATATTGATATCTACCAATGTACTATCTTCATTCGTTAACAAATGAAAAGAACGGAACTAGTACTAACTTGTGAATTGTGGGTATCACACCTCTCACGCAGTGGGTATTTATCGATCAGTTGAAGAGTGGAGTGCTCGAGTGTACAAGCAAAGGTAGATCAAGAAAATTGGCGTATTTACAAATTTTGGCCAATAAAATGCAATCTGCCCTAACATGATTAATACACATTCATGCCTAATGTTACTATAGTTTTGAGGTGGTTGTTAATGGTCAAATATTGCAAGTAGTTCACTCATTTTGTCATAAGTGTGTTCATTCCTAAGTAGAAATTTGAACCTAAATTAGAAATATATCACCCATTGTTCATTGATACATTATCAACTCATATAGCCAAAAATCTTCAATAATGTAAGTCTTAACATTTGATTTATATCATGACCATGCGATACGAATGTCAAATAAAATCACAATTGTCAGTCATACATTTATAGATCACCCACTAGAGTATGATTTAGCAATGTAGTAAGCACGTCTAAATTGTCGCAACTCATAATTGAATGAAACACCCTCAAAGTTGCTCTTTAATTGTCGCCACGAAACCACAGAGGCGGAGGTGGCTCGAAGAGATCAGAATACATACGGGAAGACAAAATTGGTGCATAGTGTTGTCTATACGTCGTCCCATACTTAACACACCCCTGCTTTTAAAGAAAAATTATCATAAATGTAAGGATCATTAGGAGAAGAAAGGTATGGATAATATGGGAAGCAACCATTGGGAAAAACTATGGTGTTCTCATGTATGTGTACAACCAGCAAACTTCATGTGAGCTAGGCATGCCTTCAAAAAAACCCCAAGTTGATCCTAACCCACCCAAGGCAGAGATGGAAGCTAAGGATATATAGTACGACCCGGTGAATTTTTAAGACGCATAGTTTGGTCGAAGCATCATTGGTACGCTATCGACTCATATAGGCATATAGCCAAATTAAAAGTCTTTAATGTAAGACATTTGATTGATGTCATATATACACAATCATAAGATGTCGACCTCTAATATCAATAATATCATCCACTAGAATACCTAGCTAGCAATGTACTAGCTAGTAGCTACCTTAACAAATGAAAAAGACGGAGGGAGTGCTAACCACATAAATAGATGGTATTTGATTCGACATACATTATTTTCTAGCTTCCCCTTCAATTGTCGCCCGAAATCCATGGTGGAGGAGGCCAGAAGAGATCGGAATACAAACGGGAAGACGAAATCGGTGTGACGAAGTCACTTTCCAACCCATACCTACATATCCCTACTTGAAAATACAGCATAGTTTCCATTTCGAAGGCCGGATCATTGCTAGTTAACGAGAAATCATAAGAACGAGGACAAGAAGCAAGGTCAGAATAATTATAATAATAAGGGAAGGAATCTTTATGAAAAACAATGGTGTTCTCTTGAAAGCCTGGAAAATCATCGGACCGAGCAAAGAAACAAGTATCGAACGTCACAACCAAAATCTTGTCTTCTAGGCTTGCAACTTTCTCCCAAATAGGCTGCTCTTGGTTCAGATTCAGCTTAAAAACTCGAAAACTACCTACGCTTCTACCAATTAGGTACAAGTCGCCATTATTCGAGTCCAATAACAGCAGTTTTCGCCGATGCAAGCACCCCGCTAGGATTTGATTACCATCAACGATAATGTTCGCGAGAATTATACTTGGCCTTGACATGTATTCGGCCTTATATAGTCTGCCGTTATAATCAATGGCCAAAATCATACCTTTCCAACATACTATATCATCTATGAAGGTCCTTGGAGTGGTTATACAACGGAAGGGCATCGATGTGTCTTCATGTGTACGACTGCACTCTATACGCCCATCACTAGTTATAACAACGAAACACTGTTCGTCGACACTATTATTGTTGTCCCACAACAGCACTTTAATCACAGCAAATTTTACACCCACAGGTTTCTTAGTAAGGGAAACACCCTTCGACGAGTGTAATGGCTCCAGAACTCGAAAAGGCCCTGTCGAAGTTTTCAGGTAGTGTTTCGGGTTCAATTGGGAGTCGAGTAAGCGGGTGAAAGAAGCTGAGAAGTTGTGCTAGAGGAGTTGAGGACCACCAGCTCTTGCAGGTTGCTCGAAAATTTCGGATGTTGAAGGGGGAATCTAGGCGTTCTGCGATTGTTACTAGAAGTTCCGGTGGCATTGTCCGACCAACGGTTTCGCCGGGAAGCTCTACGATTCATCTCCGGGCGGCTGGCTTACTTCTCTGATATTGTTTTGTAAATATTTTGACCTTGTTGACAATCTCCAAAAGTTCCTATACAAGACTCTGGTACCCTAATCCATCTAAACAAATTTTTACAATTTCGTACTATTCTACTAACTCCTAAAAGTTGCATATTTATTAGAGGACCAAAGTTGGCCTAATAATAGTTGGAAAATCGACCTGCTTAGGGGTTATTTTGGGTTCGAATCCCCATATGTTGGTCTTCATCTCATACTTATGGGTCATCGAACATTATAATCTCTTTTCGGAGTATTTTTAATTCCGACTATGTATGTTACATTTCGGACAAGAATTATTAGTACACCTACGTCAAAATTATTATAGCATGGTATGTTTACTTAATTACTTAGGTTTTATTTTTACATTTTTTTTTCTTTTGGTGGTGAGGTTTTAAGTTTATGATTGTAGAGTAAATTAAGTTTTTTAAAACGAAAAAAATTATCATTGTATGTATTATGTATACTATCACATCACATAGAAATTTATATAAGACACAGTTGATTTTCTGGTTTAAAAAGATAAAATGGGATCCTCACCCCCCCCCCCCCCAAATGTAGTCACGTTTTCCTTACAAAATGAAGCCAAAAACAAACGTTGAAAAGCAAATAAAAGCACAAGAAAAAGCACCCAAAAACCTGGATGGCAGCAAAACGAATCTCATGTGATGTTACAACTAACACACTTCATATGAAAGGTATGCCTTCCTCACGTTGATCGCAGGTGGAAGGATAGCTCGGCTGACAACTCTCAAGACGGGCAACTTCGTGCTCGTATCTCGACTCGACAACCATCGGACCCGTCTCTAGGGACGTTGTATTCTGCATCTGCGGCAGTCCACTGGTGTGTGTGACTAGGCCAATTCAATCTGGCTTCCCCAGCGACCAATAATTCATCTCCCAGGTCGGTATGGTCAGCATCTCCTGTCGACTGCTGGCCCCGATCCAATTCTGGCCTGCTCTAGTCCTCTGCAGCTCGTCTCTTTTGGTCTCGAGTGGCTGATTGTCTTCCTCCTGACGTTTCTGGCACGCTGCCCATCTCTCTTGCGGCAACGTTACTTCATCCACAGATCCCTCCAACATACCGATTACAGAACTCGCATCAGAGTAATGTTGATCCTGTGCAGCATTTTGCTGCTCTTCAACCTTGTCATCCGCGGAATCCCTTCTCAAAAAATAAACAAAATTTAGCACTAGAAATCAATTATAATGTGCAATCCCAGGCCATCCACCGCAACATATCTCTAATGAATGCTTCAGCAGTAATCGATACCATAAATTCGAGTTAATCAAACCAATCCAAGGCTTCTTCTAGACTACTAAACATAAGCTCCACAAACCCAAATTAGACCTAGTTGATATAACCACTACGATCTTCTCTTCAGCTTAAAAACATTTGGTTTCAGATCGAATAAATTCAGTCGTAACAGCTAGAGTAATACTCCGTACAATATACATCACACATCAGACTTCTCAATTGAAGAGAACACAGCCAACCTAAAGTAAGTTCCCTAGATTTTAGACCTACTGTACCATTACCATGTAATCTCTTTTTCATCCAAAACGGCGAAACGCTAGTATTTATATGATTTTTTCGTTACAGTGAAACGTTACGTACTAAAACCAGAAAATATATGCATTGAAGTACAACCATCAACTAGGAAAGTCTCAGTTTTACACGCCTATATACAGGTAATCCTCCAAAAATGAAGACTGCCACAGGGAAATTATACCGAAAATCATCAAGACATCTTAGAATACCACAACTTTTCCCAGGAAAAACACACTAGAATGATAATAATATGAATGATAAGATTGAATCAGATTCAAAAGTACAAAATACAGATGCCAATTTTGCTGGTTGGAGACATATAACTTTCATATGACCCTTCATTGACTACAGTCCATATACTAGTTTTACACCTTATGCAATCCCCAATCAACAACATCAAGACTTAATTGATGTAATAACAATTCGAAAGTTTGCATCTTTTTATCCAAGTATGCAAGCCATTGGATCCATTAAAATCCTGAATTCAAAGAACACGACTTTCCTGAAATAAAAGCCAACAAATTTTGCACAAGACTGTCCTACACTAGGATATAGACGCGGAGTAAGCTCGTAAGGCTTCAAGTAATCTTAAAAACCGACCTTAAAATCTTCAAATTCGTCACCCAAATAAACCTTTATAACCACACAAAGTTGTTCAGCTAATAGCAACACACATAAGCCTAAGAATTAAGATGCAAGTGTTTGTATAATTGTATCACCATACATTCGGTAAATCTCCTAAACACAAGCACATAAACAAAACATAGATATAAGATAACAAAAAATTGTACTTGTACCTTTGATTGCCAGACCTGTCTTCCCAAAGCCACTTCGGAGGTGGCCACAAGAGATCAGAGTAGCCACGAAGAGACGAAATCAAGGTGAAATCGCAACACCTAGCATACCTAAACACCCCAACCGCGACCTCCTCACTAGCCTCTTTGAAGAGATCATCGTCGGGTACATTCGATCCTTGAGAATCAGGGAAACAATTCTTGGGGAAAACAATGCAATTCCCTAAAAACCGGCCTGGTGGCCCAAGATCACTCTCCTTAGCAAAGAAACAATCATCAGCAGTCACAAACAGAACCCTGTCCCCTAAACTCTCAACCTCGGACCACACCTGTTGCTCAAGATTCATCTTATAAACCACGAAATTCGAGGCCTCTAACGAACCCAACTCCCTAACAACCAAGTACACTTCCCCACCCGAGTCTGTCACGAGACGCTTCCTCCTACTGGTGGGCTCCCACCGTAGGGGAGCCCCGTTTTCAACCTTTGGAAACACCAATGTATCGACTCGAATATTAAGTGGCGGCGAATGCTGGACTTTATACAGCTGACCTCTACAATCAACGCCTAAAACCATACCTTGCCAACTTATAATATCATGAAAACTAAATATTTGGCCGCAACTAAGATATGATTTAATCTCGTTTTTATTAGTAGGAATGCAAAACAACTTCCCTGTGCTAAGCAACACCAGCAAGAATCGGCCGAGGTTGTTATCCCAAACGATCACTTTCGGCGTAAACGAGTTACTCTCCTTGATCGCCGGAGTAACACCGTCGCTCTGCCGTATGGTAAACCCTTGGCTAAGCTGTAAGAAGTTGAATTTCCAGAGATTCTTCGGTAAGTTTTTGATCGGGTGTTTGCTGAGAGGGTGGAGGAATCTACCGACGGCGGAAGTCGGCTGTTCGACGGCGACCAACCAGGACTCGGCGGAGGAGGAGGAGGAGCGGCGGCGGTAGCGTGGGCGGAGGAGGAAGACGGCGGTGGGGATGATGATGACGGAATTGCCAATTAATTGAGGGTGGTTAGGGTTTTGGAAGGAAAGTCCGGTCGGAAATGGGGGAGATAACCGGAGAGGTGGCGGCGGAGTTGATGACCGGAAGTTGGTGCAGGTGGCGCGGAAGTTGCAGACGTCGGCGGCGGAAAGGAGGTCGTCGGAGATTCTGGAGAGGATTTCCGGTGGGAGGTCCGGCCAACACGGCCACCGCCGCCGTTTGTCGTAAATCATGTTTCTCTCTCTTTCTCTGTGTTTCTCTCTCTAGAGAAGAGAAGAGTCTGTCTCAAGGTGTGACACAAGTGGATATAGACAAGATGACTGATTACTTATCAACTGAAGACTTGGTCTTGGTCTGGGTTTTGGGCCCAACCCAAGAAGGAAATTAATATTGGTTTTGGACTTTTGGCCCAATGTATCCATTTTCCATCCCTCATTGTTCAATTTATATCCAACTTCATACTTGGCCAAATAAAAAAAAAAATTAAAGTTACACCAACATTCGTTCCAACACATCTATTATAGGTGAATCGCTATACTATAACAATGGATCTGGATCTTCTAGAGTTATTTTTCCTGGAGTTTTCTGGAGTTTACTTGAAATGGAAACATCACTCTAGCATGTAGTGTTTTTTTCTTATTTAAAAAAAGTTATTCATAAATATATTTTTCCATTTCAAGTAAACTCCAGGGAAGTCTGGGAAAAATAACTCTAGAGGATCTTGATCCTATAACAATGTACCGCTGCAAAACATTCGTTCCAACACAAATATGTAATCCTTCCGTCATTTTAAATTTCTCGCTCCCTTCTGCGCACTCTATAAGAAAAAATAGTAAATAATTGTTAATGATTCATTTAACAAATAAGACTTAAGAAAAAATAATAAATAATTGTTAATGATTCATTTGCTAATTATCATCAACATCTTTATTTTTGTCACCCTGATTATTCCCTAAAAAAAACATTTTGGAATAGGAAAAATAAAGGCAAACCCCCTATTAAGAGAGCAACGTCATCGTTGCGACTGACAACCAATATTTTACTACCCACTAATTACACGCTTAATTATAGAGTTATTAATACATGAGATTCCTAAAAGAAAAGTCGACTTTGTTGGTATGAGTAGCACTATCAATCACTTTAAACAATCACGTCAATCCCCTTAATCTCGTATAAAACACCTCCACAAGAATTTGAGGATTACAAGATATGTGCGTTGGTTGAGTTTAAGGATGATACCTCATCCTTACTCGGTGGATATCCATCTACCCTAACTTAAATATGGACGATTTTCCAAATTAATTTAGGGTTGGCCATGGATAAGGATTTTATGATGAGAAATGGATATTTGTAAATCACTTGTATCCATCAATGGCACTCCAAGACTATCCAGTTAGTCATTTACTCAACAACTGACGGTATTGAAAGAGTTTAAAGAACCACCATATTAAACGAAAGTATTTACATCAATGGCACTCATTTAAAGAACCGCGTATTTACATCAATGGCACTCATTTAAAGAACGACCTGTGCCAATAGATAATCCAGAAATTACGCACGACCTATGCCAAGAGATAATCCATTACTAACCTCAAGGACATTCCATTTTAACACCAATCGACTATTAAAGGCGTAACTCGGTTTATATGGTGTACAAATCTAATCTATTTTCTGATGTGGGACACTTACATTGGACAGTAGTTTGAGTGTTACTCCAACAATAAGTTCCAAAAATCAGTATAAATCACACACTACCTTTAATGGGTGACATGTGACGAAATGGCTTAAAAAACTTTTCTAACAGCGAGACAAGTCATTATATCACTTTAGGGTTATTTATAGTAAAATTTATATTGGAGAACATATGCAAGTATATAACTACTTTCGGAAAAGTATGATCAAAATTAACCAAAATTTGAAATATATATAATCCACTTTTTTGTCTAAAAATTCTGAAACCAAACACTGAACACACGCCAATAGTGTTGTGAAATTTCAAACTAGAATACTGATAACGTTTGTAAAGAGAGAATTCATGTGGATCGTCACACATTTGTAGATTAAAACAGCGGTTTTGCCTCAAAATCTATTGTTATTTTTTAAGAACTTGACTATATGACCAAAAGTCTTGATCGAGTATGAAAGACGCCAAACGACAGGGCGATAATTGTCAGAGAAATAGAATATTGAGAATTTAGAAGTCACAACTGTCTTAAGAAGTCGAGTAATAGTTCAAGAAGCAAAGCCAGTTGGCCACCAACTTGTGAAGATGATGCTCAAAATTAGATGTGCCATTCCTGCTCAAAACTACAACATCAACAGCTACTTTCTATCTTGCACCAAAAAACAACAGCAACTTTCTATCAGCATGAACCTCTCAAGAAACACAGAGGCAGAGAGCACAACAACCCCTACTTTCCGATAACGACATTATAGAACAAACTTCATCAGAAACGCTTCAAGGCATGTATTTCCCAACTCTCGACATCAAATCCACACAATTGACAGTCTAACATCCAGTCTCCTGCATAATATCGAACATATGTGGTAGTTGGGATGTCGGGACTGACAAAGATTTGCAATGTACAAAAGTACACTCAATCTCGACAGGGGGAATGGAGGGAAGGGGAAGAGGACAGTAACACTGAGAACATTGGGCAAAAATGTATTCGGTAATAACTTCTTGATTTTCGGCCTTACACTTCTGCAGAAGAGAACAGTTCATTACAGAAAGAAGCGGCATTGCATTCTCATCAGAGGCCTGCCACTTTTGTGACTTTGACCCAAGAATGCTTCCTTCATGCAACTTGATTTTTCGAATCGTATATTTACAAGTACACAAAAACAACACCGTATATTCACTCGGGCAAATGTGGGGAACACCTTATTTTTTGGCATTGCTCCCACTTGCAGGATCCGCCAGCTTACCTCCTTGCTAATTGAGACCAACAAGTCCACCAGACACAACAGAACTCGCCTAAGGGAAGAACAACACATTCTACTGAGGGCGTAACAACAGAGCTACTAACAGTGATAGTATCCAATACCCCGCCATAGTACGATTTCCAGATGCTGCAAAACACAGTGATTGGCTCATCAGAAACTTCAGCACAGCAAACATAAATTGCAGATTAGAAGTTGTCAGACATGCTTTTTTTTCTTTTCTTTTGACAAGTAATATAAAACGTCTATTACTGAACACCAAGGGGTGATTCCCCAAGTACAATAAAGAGGAGTAATAAACATGATTAAATTGAAAGTTGTCATTTTTTTGAAAGTATGTCTAAGCAGAAGGATGAACACCCAAACTTATGCCTAAGTAAAGAAACATTCCATTGTGAACTTGGTCTTTCCAAGCTCACAAAGAAAGAAACGAAACTGCCATGACAAATAATATACGCAAGTGGATTAAAGGATGCCATGAATAACGTTACATTTTATTGCGCATCCTTAGTATAAGTCTAAAATTGCAAGGACAACCATTCGATAAACCATCTAGTATGGGCCTATCATTCTAGAGTCCTGGAGGTCCAGATGCTACACCTTCACCACAAATTCAACGCTATTGGGAGAAAACAGTCGACGGAAACCCAAGACAGCCAAGAGAATGATATATCTTTGTATAAGTTAAAAGACATACAAAAACAACACTTATATTCTCCAGCAATGCAGCAGTTAATGAAGACATATCAGCTAAAACTAGTATGTATATAAGCTATATTTCATACTCACATGGCAAGGGAGCGACTGATGGTGTTCTATCTGGAGGTTCAGGCTCTGTTTCACTCCCTGAAGGAGGGGGCCGAGCACGAGCATAGATAACATTAGGCAAAGGACTAGCCGGTGAAATATGATGCTGAACAGGAGTTGGCGGCTTAGCTTGTCGATGAGGCGATGCAGCTCTTGAATGTTGATGCGAGATGTCAGGTGCAACAGCACCATGGGTAGGAGAGTGCTCAGGACTTTTGCCTGAATGCCTGCCCTTGTGCCTACACCCACAACCAGGAGTGCTGGCATGATAACTCTTGACAGGTGCAGGGGCACCATGGGGGCTTGCCTGATAGCCTTTAGAAGGTACAGGAGCGACAGGGGGAAGAGCATGATAACTTCTCCAAGGAGCAGGAGAAACCCTGACAGGTTGAGGAGGTCTTGCTGGTGAATAGGAGGGTGCAGGAGCGGGAGGTAAGGTTTCATGGCTGTGGTGGTGGTGATGATGGTGGTGGTGAAGCTGGTGATGGTGGTGGTGATAATGAGGTATGGGACCAGGTGCAGGAGCAGGAGTTGGGCTACTAACACCGCTGGAAGGGAGTACTGAAGAAAGGCTAACCTGTTTAACTTTACCAAATACAGTATTGTTAAGACCAAGATTTCTAGCAGGGGAATCTTTGATCGTTTTGGCCAGCTGCTTCATCCTTGGCACAGAAGGAGCCCCAACAATCAGCACAACAGAAGTTTGAACAGTGGCAGGGGGTGCCACGGTGGAACCTCTAGAGTTCGTCACGCGAATGTACAAGTTCTGCAGCCAGAAAAATTGAAACATGTTAATGCCACACTTGCCACTGCTTGCCTGAGTAAGAATATGAAAAGCTGTTGCTAACAGAAAAAAAGTTTCAGTATTGATGCAAGACTTTGCACTTGTCTTCAAATGTGAGTGAAATCAAAACCACATTAAACAAATGGATAGTAACTATTCCCTCAAAATAAAAACAGATCACACAGCAGTACAAGTTGATGGAGAACTGGTAAGCTATTACCTTGTCCTAACAAAGCCATGACAGCCTAACTACTATAGGTGGGCAGACATAATACATATTACCCGAGGAAAACAAACCAAATAAACTGTGATAGAAAAGTGAAGCTTAATAGTTAAAACAAAATTACCTCTTGAAGTGTCAAATGCAGCCCAGACTTCAATTGGTCAAGCAATTCCTCAAAATTTTCTTGTATTTGGAGAATGGAGTTGTTCAAAGTGAAGTTAAAAGAAATCTGAGTTTTTTGCAAAGGATATACATTTTGGGGAGGTGTAATAGTGATCCCACCAGGGAACTTCAGTAATTCGAAGAAAGATGGCTCGCCAAACAAGGATGTAGTCAGTGTTAACTTTGCTTCTCGGGTAACAAAAAATCCAAAAGTTGACCGAATCAAACTCCGATCATATAGGGATATTTTTGAGCGTTTAGATAGAGGATCAATCCCAAATATAATATCTGTTGAATTAACTCCAGATTCTTCCAGAGATATCATTACGACCTGATCCAGCAGCAAAACAAAATTTCACCAATACAGCAAAGCAGCTAATTAAGCTAGAGGAAGCAGATGAACGAGAGGAATTAGAATGTTAATTACCTTTCCAGTAGCAACTTCTAAATCATCATAGATGTCTGCTTCAAGCTGCGACAAGTTATCATTCACGAATGATACAGGCTTCTGCAATTTAAAACTCGCCACAATTGCATGACCTAGACAGTATCAGTTAACTGAAATTAGTAAAGACGTATAATTCGACAAAACACCATACTGAAGCCAACTTTGTCTTTGATATTCAGATAAGCAAAGAAGCAGTGCAAAAACTGTGAAACACAAAACTGTGCACAAGAAAAATGATGCAAAGAAACTGCCAGAACTTGATGAATCTCTAATTGAAAAGTGATCAAAAAATTCCTGGAGGAACCACTAAAAAGTGCATGATAAGGATAACAAGACCAAAGGATCACGAACAAACAAAACAAAATTAATGAAGGCTGGCAACTTATATCCATCCTGTAGTTCAGGTGTACATGTCATGTCAAATAAAGTAGAATATAATCTTCAGGCTGTATCACTATGATCTTTAGAGCCCTAACCCTCCCCCCCCCCACATTTCTCATAAGACGCTCTACAACTTCAATTTTATCTCATTCTCTATTTCCCATGCGGCAGAGTAGGGGGCGGTGAAGAGGGGAGCTTGGGTCATATATTCATCTCATTCTTTTTTCACGTGTCAAGCAGCAGGATCACAACCAGTCAGAAAAAAAAAAAAGGAGAAAAAACAGCTGTTGCAAGAACCTCTCAAACTGGTACACTGAGAGACTAGAAGCTGAAAATTATCTCTATTCCACAAAATTAATGGAAGTTATAACTTCTCCAGATAACTAGTACTCCGTATAATTGTAAGAAACCTTGATGGATCTTCCATATAAACAACATCCTTCCTCAATGAAAGACAACACCTAGTTTCATCGTAGGTCATCTCTTAATTTACCCCAGTTGACACAGATACTTAGCATACTCAGGCTGATTGGTCTGTCTTCTCTCTTTATAAGATAATAGCGCACAGTTTACTCTAGTCTCCTCGATATCTCAGCTTCACCCGCAATAGAACTTTCAGAACATCCATGCAATCAGTCGAACCCCTCTATCTATCTGACCACGGGCATGCTTATCAATAATTCGAACTGTAATGGGCAATTTGGCAAGAACAAACCACCCAGCCGAGGCATTACGCCACCAAGCCAACAACCATCTACGGCATCTAAGCGTATTTCAAAATACTCGTCCATTTTGCCAATCCTCAACCACCCTAAATATAGAAGCTCATTACCCATTACCCAGCTTTGTGCTGACATTACTGCTAAACCATTCAGCACCGAAGGCACAGAGGAGATGGTTTTGGCTGGTGGAAACCAAATTGCCAGCCATATCTTATACTTAAATGTTGGAACTGATTCAATGGTAACGGCAACCCGTGCAACTCTATACCATAGTTATCAAATCAAATACCATGTTACCACAATCAAGTCACCTCCATCAAACCCACCACTTCAATCAGCAATATGCTGCTACAATAAGCACCAACGTAGCAGTCTGAACTCAAACTTGGGAGCGTAATTCGGAGATGCAACCAGTACACTTACCAAATAAAGGGCATATACTTACCACTGAGATCACATACAACAAGCTAAATTCACCAAAATAATAACCTAAGATAGAAGCCCTTAAATTCCACAATACGCTACAGGATCCCAACTCCCCAAAAAGAGGCATAATTAATGCACTAACAAGACCACCGACACATAATTGATCAATGAAAAGGGGGGTTTTAACTAATTACCACTTACAGATCATAATAACAACATTAACTCTACACGAAATTAATCAATCAATACCCAATTAAAAAACATAATCAAACAAAAGCTAATCACTTTAATCAATCAATCACACACTAGTGCAACAAAACCTCAATTCCCAGTTACTAAAATTAGCTCAAAATCATCTAAAAAAAAACCCAAATCAATCAATTTCAGCTAAATGCAACAGAAATGCAAATTACCCAGAAACCAAAATCAACTAAAAATTGGAAGAATTAAAATGAAACTTAAGAAAGAAGCCAAACCTCGGAATCGTGGATCCAGATCTTTATCAGCTGGATCTGAGAGCTTCAAAAAAGGTGGCAACCAAAAAAGAGCAGAAATAAAAACAGAAAATCCAAGCAAAAGTGCAAGAATACACTTAAGCTTGATAAACCTACTAACACTAAACCAGCAATTACAACAACACCCTC
>JBBYHQ010000009.1:6051490-6063311 GCA_038382645.1 Spergularia azorica
TTTCCCAAAATACAATTTAGAAACCTCAAAACGAACATTTCCCGACAATCTTTACTAATTAAAAGTCCCAAAAATACAAGGTGTTACAATTCAACCAAGATCTAATGGCAAGTATATTTTGGGCTTTAAGAGTATCACATGGCATTTTCCAAGGATCACTTTGCTAAGGGCTGTGGCCCAATTATAAAATGTGTACCAACACTCATATCAACCTTCGATATATTTTCTCCATTCATATTTAAATGACTCTTTCGAGAAGCTATTTTTATCTATGTTTTTCTTCTGAAGGTTAGGACGAGGGGAACCATGATTGAACCCGCCAAATCGACTCGGTGTCCATAAAATCCATTCTTTGAAGTAAGGCCTCCGTATGAGGCATCAACATATACTTGTAGTTTAGCGACCAATAATGGCACAACCTATATGAAAATGAGTAAAACGGACCCCAACAGCATATTCTTTCTTGTAACTTGATGAAAACTTCGTCACCAATGAAGTACATACTATTGTACCCAACATAAGACAAGGCATTGAGATTCTCTTTTGTCCTTTAGAATATCTACACAATTATAACTCTAGTTTTGCATCCTAATCTAGTTAGTCACCCCTCTCACAAGTCAAACCACCATCACTGATATGAGTACAAACCAACGACTCTCAGTCTTCATAACAATCGTTTTTTTGATGAGCGCTAATAATAAGTAACACATGAGGCTAATAAACCACTTCTGCCCATCAAAACGTTAGCGCATAGTAAAATCCAATAGGTCCTTCATACAATTTTCAATTACAATTGAAGTGCTAAGTCATGACTAGTGTATAGAAAATTACACAGGAAATATGACCTCACAAATCTCTCCACCTTTTAAACAATTTACAAAATCGGTATAAGCAGTGGCGGATCTACCGGGGGGGGGGTGTGGGGTCCCGAGACACCGGAAAAAATTTCCGAAATGCAAATTTTTATACAAAAAATTATGAAAAGGTCATAAAAATCAAGGGTGGGACACAAAAAAATATTATTGGGACACCAGAAAATTAAATTTTCTGAATCCGCCACTGCGTATAATAAAGCTTATAAACCGTTTCCGCCCGTCGAAATGTTAGCGCATAGTAATAAGTTAATAACTAATACAGTAGCAAATAGGTCCTTAATACCGTTTCCGATTGCAAATGGAGTTCTGCTAAAACTCATGACTATAACTAGTGTACATAAACTAACCGATTATTGCGCGCCAATGATGAACAACACGTGTAATCCGTTAGTATGAGCCCACAAATTTCTCCACTTTTTAATATGTCTATAATATTTCTGACTCTTTCACTACTCTGACTCTTCTCACTCCCTCTTCTTCTGTTACTCCCACAACTCCTCTTCTTCTTCACCTTCTCCCCTTTCTTCTTCCTCTTGAATTTTTTTCTCTTCTACTTTCATATTTTTTAATATTATTTTATTCCGCCATGGATACGACAGACGACATAGCAGAGGAAATATCGTTCCAGAGCTTTGAAGACGACTGTAGGCTTCTCCGTAGCCTCTTTAATGATGTTCTTCAGAGAGAAGTCGGGTCTTCTTTCATGGAGAAACTTGAGCGCATCCGAATTCTCTCCGAGGTTTTCTCGATTTCGATAACACACTCACTTTTTGTCTTTGTTTTTTTAATTTTGTTTCTGTTTTTTTTTTTTTTTTTTTTTCATTGGTTGATTATTATTGTTTGATCATGCTGTTTGAATGAATGATTTTGGTAGGGTATGGTATGTAGTGCATTGTGAATTAGGGTTTTGATTTGGTTCCGCGGTATTGGACTTTGATTGCGAATTTCTAATGTGGATCTGTTGGATTAGTTTGATAATATTCATGAATGACCTTAGATTTCAGGGTTTAGGAAGGGCAATAGGTTTAGAGGAAATTTTTGATATGTTAAAGGTATAAAACCATTGTTTGTGACGATAATAGACTTTTAGTTGACGTGGTTCTTTCACGTGGTACCCGAGCATGTTAAAGTTGCTTGAGGGGGGCATGTTAAAGTTGTAAACTCGAGCTTTTGGTTGAGATGGTTCATTCACATCTTTGTCGTCAAGGGAGAGGCAATTTTGAGGTGTTGAGGGTGATGTTAGTGTTTATAGTTGTGACTTGTAAGACGCGTTTCAACTTGTAATTGGTGTCATGTCTTGGAAATGGTTAGGCATGTTATTAAGTTACGAACCTCTAACAATGCTAGTGGATGGTACTTTTGTAACTTAACGAATTGTTTGATGATGTTCGTTTTCCAAATAGCAATTGGTTGCCTTATCATGTTTATGGTCGAGGTTATGATGAGAAATTTCTTCATTGGATACACTAGGTAATCACAAATGGCCTAATATGTGTCTCTTGGGACTCGATACTCTAGGGGAGGCTTTGAAGGTTTTCAATTTGAAAAGCCTTATAGTAAGGCATGAATATATCTCACTTTCTTATTAGAGTTTGTAAGAGTTTAGGTATAATTCAAGGATGTAGATGCGTCTTCTCTTTCTAGCTAGGCAAAGGCTTTTACGAACAGGGCATATATTTTAGGCTTCAACAAATGACAATAGTTTTATTGTTTGGAAATTTGGTTTCCGTGCAATGATATATGAGGGGCCGTTTCTGAAGAATGATAAATGAGGGGCTGTTGATATATGACGGAAATAAACTGTTTTGTACTTTTGTAGAGTGCATGCAATATGAGAAGTGCCGGCATAGAGGACACAGCTGACTTGCTTGAGAAGCAGCTTATGTCAGAGCTTTCAAAAATGGGATTAGAGGAAGCTTTGACACTCGGTCGTGCATTGAGTCATTATCTTAACTTGCTGGGAATTGCTGAAGCTCATCACAGGTATGTTATGTTTTGGACTCCACCTGTAAAATTTAGCAATCACTTAGAGGATATGTACATTCTGTTAGCTGCTTGTGAGATCAACTTTCACTTGGTAGTAAGGTCTTATTCATCGTGGCAGCGTTTGTGGATCTGTTTCCTTGACATGTTTAAGAAATTCATCGATCCTAAAAAAGGACTTCAAACTAAGTTTAAAAGTTGGCTGTTTATTGAAGAACATTTTCCTATTGTGGGATGACAGGCCTCTAGTTTTATGACTTCTTTAAATTTTTCAGTATTTTGTTAATTGGGGCTCTACGACCGAGTTATTTAATCAATTTCTCTTGTCTACGCAATGGTATTCAGGTTGCGTAAACAGCAAAATTCCCTGCAATTGTCGAAATCATGTGATGATACCTTTAGTCAGCTGATTCAGGGAGGAGTATCTCCAGACGACCTTTTCAATGCTGTTTGTGAGCAGGTATAGTTTTTAGCTATATATTAGTATCCAACTTTCATTACTTTCAGATAAGTATTCTCATCCTTGACAGTCTGTTGTGGAAAAATATACATATATAATTCTGTTGTTGTAGGAGGTAGAAATTGTATTAACAGCACACCCTACTCAAATTAATCGGCGTACTCTGCAGTACAAGCACATTCGAATTGCTGTAAGTTGTTAGCTTAACCACATTTGATGCTCTCTTATGTGAGTTGGTGTTGGGTTTGTGACTCTAATATGCTATATGCAGCATCTTCTAGAGTATAATGATAGACCTGATCTTGGTCACGAGGATAGAGAGATGCTGATCGAAGATCTGGTAATTCATTTCACATTTTTCTCAGTGACTTTATTTTTCAACTCCATCTTCAGTAACTATAGAAAACTTTATCTCTCAGGTAAGAGAGATGACTTCAGTTTGGCAAACTGATGAACTTAGAAGGCAGAAGCCTACTCCGGTGGATGAAGCAAGGGCTGGTAAGTTTGCTCCATCTGGAAATATCTGAACATTTTAAGCTGATGTCTCTTAAAGCTGGTACAATTGCTTACAGGTCTAAATATTGTTGAGCAATCACTTTGGAGAGCTATTCCTCACTATCTACGCCGTGTTAGTAATGCTTTGAAAAAGGTTGGGTTTTTGTCTGAAACTAATTATTATCTTATAGATTTATCATATCAGTAAGTTTACATATAATGGCACTGCAGCACACTGGGAGAGCACTTCCCCTGACATACACGCCTATAAAGTTCGGATCGTGGATGGGAGGTGATCGCGATGGAAATCCTAATGTGACTTCCAAGGTAATGCTACAGAATCAGTCATAATGCACATTAAAATCTAAAGTTATGTTGCAATAACACATGATTTTCTTGTTGTAGCTTTTAACTTATGGTTGAATTAATTTATCACATGACTTATTTTATTTCTTGGGTTTAAATCTGTTAGAAGCCAGAAACGACTCATTAGTTTTTAAAACTAACAAGCTTGTGAGACGGATGATATGAACACCTTTCTCTTTACATATTGTCAGTCTCCTTTCTGAGTGGTCCAAGACTCCCTGTCAATCTATCCTTCATTGTTCAAATATGATCGAATCTTCCTTACCTGGTCTACATGGTACTGTATATTGTGTGGCAATTGTTTCAGAGTTATTTAAGGGTCAAACTGGAAATAACCTCTTCTTCATGCAGGGGAAAGACTGTATGTCTGTCTCCCCCTCCCCACTTTTTCCACGCTTGGTGTGGGAGCCTCTTTGGAGGTTGTGGGATAATGACAACTATAATGATGTTGTTCCATGAGTAATGTAGGATATTATCTACACATTTTTGGAAATATTTACCATTGACCAACTTTCATTTGTATAGGTCACAAGAGATGTATCTTTACTGTCCAGGTGGATGGCTATTGACCTTTATATCCGTGAAGTCGACAGCCTCAGATTTGAGCTTTCCATGAACCGTTGCAGTGATGTATTACTACAAATGGCACATGAAATTCTAGAAACAGGTAGAATTTTGGCCCTCTTGAAAGACTTTTATCAACATATGAAGTAGAAGTCTAGGATGAATTATAAAGAATATGCAATATGTATGTATAGGATTCCTGATTATATTTTCGTTTCAGTTATGTGAGTTGTGTTGTGGATTATTAGGCTTACGCCTAACCATTCTAAAATCGTTCTCTTGCACTTCTCCTCTATTTTGTGTGTGTGTGTGTTAGCAATGATTTCTGGACAGTTTGCTTCTGGAACCTTTTGTGGACACATAGATCTTTCTTAGGATGTTTATTTACCCATAAACCGGGGTAGGGTGGTCTTACAATAGGTGTGTATGTGTTAGCTTTTAAGGTTCTTGGATGAACGTTTGAAGAGATCACGAACATTGACTTTTATAAGATATCATGCTATTTTTGAGAGGCTAAAAACTCATCCTTATATTCTTAAGCGCTGCACATGAACTTTGTGTCAGACCATAGGTTGTGAATGTGTACTGAGACAGCCTTACCCAAGTTATCGAATATGCTAAAATTCAGAATGTCCCTCTAAAGCCATACTTCCTTCGAAACCAATAGCAATGGTAAGATGATCGTGTGCAAGTGCCACTATTGATTAAATGATTTTTTTCACAGAAAACTCAACAAAAGATAAGTATGAGAATTGGAATCAACCACTGCAGAAGAGTCCATCAAGGTTTCAGTCGAAGCTTCCTACTAGACCTGATATTCCTTCTTGTACAGGTACAGAATTCTAACTTATGCACTTACAACAATTGCCTAGCATCTGATGAGTCCTTTGGTTGTTCATTCTTGAGCTTAGTGATCTTATGTTTAGGAGCATTTTCTTGCAGTGGCTTTGGACATATTGGTTTCACGAGCTTTTGTTTATATATATTATTAGTACAAGTTGTCAGCAATGTTTGTATATATTATCATGAAGGTCAAGCTAAATGAGTAAATGACCGGTTACCTAACAATATTAGAATTGCATTGAGGGTTTGGGCATTGCATTGAAGGACACTCCTTGCCTTTTATTCATTCCTGCATATGAGTTGTAGAACGTAGTTCTTCTGCATTTTTGTATCCAGCAAAGACAAACAAGAGAGTTACTATTTACTAATTATTTATCTGTTATTGTCAATAAGAGTGCACTGACAGGGATTCTCAGCATCCCAAGCTGGAACTTCCAGGCACTGATTACATGCCATTGAATCGACAGGTATAGTGGATACTCTTTACAAAATATTACTTTTCCCAATTTCAAAGCATCTTGGTTTATGATTCGTTCCCTTCTTAAGGTTCTGGTTTAAATTCACCGACTTTTTTCCCAGAGGAGCACCAATGTAAAAACTATTGTTTTTTTGTTTTGTTTTCTTCTCAGGAAAGTCCAAAAGAACATAGTAGGCCTTCCACAGATGGGCCACTGAGCCCTTCATCAGTAGGTCCACGTAGCCCATCCAGTCAGTTACTGGCTCAGAGGAAGCTTTTCGCTGAGTCTAATCTCGGAAGAACAAGCTTTCAGAAGCTTCTTGAGCCAAGTCAGCCACAGCGACCCGGAATTGCTCCCTACAGGATCGTTCTTGGAAATGTCAAGGACAAGGTACTCATAAACTGTGCGAACAGTGAACAACTTCAAACTTTGTGAGGAGAATGTCAATATAGTTTTCATCTGATGTTTTAGCCGAGATGGCATGTGCTGGCTCTTTTTGCTATAAAATGCTGTTTGGACAAGTTGTCTGAGAGTTTGATCCATGCATTGCATCCAACTGTTGTAACAAAATAAGATGTCATGCTTCCTTCTCTTTCTCTTGCCCACTTTGCTCTTTTACTTGCTTCTTTTTCACTTGCTCTTCTCTTTCACTAGATTCTCCACAACCCATTTTTTTATCTCTTACTTCTCTTTCACTTGCTCACTTTTCTTTATCCCTTTAAAGTCCGCATGTTAGCTTACCCTTGTCGAGTTTATATTTGGGCTGCCATCATTAAAAGTCATTCTATGTTTTAATTGGACATCACAAACTGAAAGTAGGAAGAGGTCTATGATTTTGTATCCCTTAACTATTAGGAATTTGACTGTGCTAGCTCGATACGTATTAAAGTGGAACTCTAAAGAAATCGTAGAATGGTATGAGTAAGTTCACTTCAGGAGAGCAACTACGAAACTGACCGCATAGGGATGATGTTCTTTGTTTCTTGTTGGGGTTTTGAATTTTCTTGTCCTCCTTGTATATTCTGGGGCTTGATAAACTTTCTGTGTTTAATTGTGCAATCCAGCTTATGAAGACGCAGAGGCGCTTGGAGCTTCTTTTGGAAGCGCTTCCTTGTGATGCTGATCCTTCAGAGTATTATGAAACGTCAAGTCAACTTTTGGAGCCATTACTTTTATGCTATGATTCTCTGGTAATTACCTGGTTAATCCTTCTGTTTCTATATTGTATCTATAGTTTTATGGATTCGGTTTTAAGTACTTTTACTTAAGCAGCAATCATCTGGATCTGGAGTGCTAGCTGATGGCCGGCTAGCTGACCTGATACGAAGAGTGAGCACCTTTGGGATGGTGTTAATGAAGCTAGACTTGCGCCAGGTAAATTGGAGCAGCTTCAAGCTCAGCCTACTTGAATGAATTTTCATCTTCTTATTGTACCTTGTATATCTTCTAGGAATCTGGCCGGCATTCTGATGCAATGGATGCAATTACAAAGTTCTTGGATATGGGTACATATACTGAGTGGGATGAAAATAGAAAACTTGAATTTCTGACCAAAGAGCTGAAAGGAAAGAGGCCTCTTGTTCCGGCAAGTATAGAGGTACTACAGTATCTTATCTCTCTTTCACTCAAGGATTATGTTATCATTGTGTTGTTGATTACTTTATATGTCTTTGACGTATGGTGCTATGCATAAGAGTGTAAACAATGTAGTTTATCTCAGTTCATCTAATGAAGTTGTGAATTTAGTGGGAGGGTGAATATCGTTTCCTTTATTATCAAGAGTCAAGTGCTATGTGTTTATCAAATTGTTTCTCATTCATAAATGTATGATGCATGCGTTGGTGGTCTTAACTTGTGCTTGTTAGCTTAAATTTTCATGAAAATTACCCTCTTATTAATCGGGTATTTGCAGGTTTCCCCTGATGTGAGAGAGGTTTTAGACACATTCCGTGTTGCTGCTGAGCTAGGGAGTGATTCGCTCGGAGCATATGTGATTTCAATGGCATCCAATGTATGTTTCCGTTGACAGTAGATAAGATACTTGCTTGTGACTGTTTGAATAGGCATTAAATATGTCGTTCTGTTTTTAGGCAAGTGATGTTCTTGCCGTGGAGCTTCTACAGAAAGACGCCCGGCTTTCTCACAGTGGAGAGTTGGGTAGACCATGCCTTGGTGGAACGTAAGCAATTATCTCTGGACATATATTTATATTTCATTTAGTAGAGTTTTTATTATACATACGAGTATAGATGAAGCACACTACACTTAACAGTTAACAGTCATACAGGGAAGTAGAGAGTCCAACAGTTTTTAATCTGCTGCCACTGTAAGCTTATATTCCATACTTCACAAAAATGCGACTTTCAATAAATTTAGCCATTTAGATTGTCTCCAAAAAGGAGTAGTCTCTTTGTAATAGAGTTATTCAAAGTGTTGCTTACTCCTGAGGAATGGTGATATTTTATTTGACTACTCTTTTGGGGTGACTGTAGATGGGGATGACAGTTCTTGACATTGCTGGTTATCTGAAAATTTATGTTCCTTGATCACATCCTCCTATGTTTTGCTATACTAACATAAAGTAATTACATGTCTTGTCGTGTTGAGGTAGGTTGCGGGTTGTTCCACTATTTGAAACAGTGAAAGATCTGAGAGGAGCTGGATCAGTTATTCGGAAGTTGTTGTCTATCGATTGGTACAGGGAGCACATAATAAAAAACCACAATGGCCATCAGGAGGTAAAATTATTGTCATGACCCGAAACATGTAGATTTCTGTAAAGGTGGAATAGAAGTAGACAAGTAGTGGAGCTTGATGGAATTTCTGAACAGGTCATGGTCGGATACTCTGACTCTGGTAAGGATGCCGGGCGCTTTACTGCCGCATGGGAGCTTTACAAAGCACAAGAGGATGTCGTGGCTGCATGCAATGAGTATGGTATCAAAGTCACTCTCTTCCATGGTCGTGGAGGGAGTATTGGTAGGGGTGGTGGCCCTACATATCTCGCCATTCAATCTCAGCCTCCTGGTTCTGTTATGGTACGTTCATTATTTGAGTCCAACTTAGTATCTCTTTTGCTTGATTCCCCTATGCAAAAGTGATGAAAATATTATTGGCTTCAGCAATATCTTTCATGTTTCTGCTTGTATTTGTCCTACTCTTGGGTTTTAGGTTCTTTTCCTTTTCTAAATCCTTTTTCTTTTGCTTTTTTTCTCTTGTGAAGCTTTAAGATTTTGGTATGTAGTAGGTAGTCTCTAATGTTCACCTTGAACGAAGTAAAATAAACTGTACATTTGTAACACGCCGCTTTTAAAATTACAGGGTACACTTAGGTCAACCGAGCAAGGGGAAATGGTTCAAGCGAAATTTGGACGCCCACAGATTGCTGTTCGTCAATTGGAAATCTATACGACAGCTGTACTCCTTGCAACTATGTGCCCTCCTCTTCCGCCAAGAGAAGAAAAATGGCGCAATCTGATGGACGAGATTTCAAAAGTCAGTTGCCAAAATTACCGTGGCACAGTGTATGAAAATCCAGAATTCTTAACTTACTTTCATGAAGCTACTCCTCAGGCAGAGTTAGGGCACCTTAACATCGGTAGCCGCCCAGCAAGAAGGAAGAGCTCGACGGGTATCGGGCATCTTCGGGCCATTCCCTGGGTTTTTGCCTGGACTCAAACCAGATTTGTCCTTCCCTCTTGGCTTGGTGTAGGAGCAGGCCTAAAAGATGCTTGTGAGAAGGGGCATGCTGATGACTTACGGGCAATGTACCGAGAATGGCCATTCTTTCAAAGTACCATAGACCTAATAGAAATGGTTCTTGGGAAGGCTGATATTCATATAGTGAAGCTTTATGATGACGCTCTTGTATCTGAAAACAGGAGAGAACTTGGTGCTAACTTGAGGAAGGAGTTATTGGCAACCGAAATGTATGTGCTGGTTGTCAGTGGGCATGAGAAGCCATTGGAGGGTAATCGGACCTTGCGCAAGTTGATCGAAACCAGACTTCCATATTTAAATCCAATCAATATGCTACAAGTGGAAATTTTGAAGAGGTTGAGACGTGACGATGATAATCACAAGCTAAGGGATGCATTGCTTATTACCATCAATGGCATTGCTGCTGGGATGAGGAATACTGGTTAGTGCTAATATCTGAGGAGAGCAAGCTCAAGTCATTGTTTAGTTATGTCTTGGGTATCAGCATAAGCCTAGATTTTTTTCGAAGGCGCTTAAACTATATCTGAATTGCGAATTTCTAAGTTTGTTGATATCGTGTTTATTGTTAGCACATGAACTTGATCAATTCCACTTTGGGACTTGGTTCTGTTAAAATATAAAGGTGGAGAGGTCTATTGTTTGTTTAAGGGAGGTGTTATTAGTCGATTAGCCACCGTAGTCGGGATATTGATCAATTAGCTAAAAAATCCATGAGTTACGCCTCTTCTAGAGATTCCAACAGAGGTAAGCAAAAAAAAAAAATAGTCCAATTTTGGCCAATTTTCGTGGAAAGATTGTTAAATTTCCTTTTTTTTTTTTTGTCGAACGTTGTTGGTACTCAATGGTTGTCCGACCGAACTTCCATAGATCAAACGGTTATCCGACCAAACTTCCATAGCGATCTAACACAGTTCTTAAGCACAAGTAAAGCATTCTCGGACCTATTCGGACAAAGGCGCAACATGCACTAGGGCACACATGACGTTGAGCTAACCCAGCTCTCATGGGGAGCTTGTCCCACTGTACGTAGCGAACCAAAGGAAAAATTTCAGCATTTGGAGGGCATAGAGTCTACCAAATTGTTTTCCAATCTGCCTTATTGTAGCCAGCAAACTCAAAACGACTATTATATTTCAAATGTTGTAAACAACTTTTGAATCAAAAAAATTTCCTAGAGTGACACCATAACAAAGAGAGTCCGAACCAGCAAAAAAAAGAGGGGTCCCACAAATGATATTCACAGTTTTCGCTTAAGAAAACAGGGAAGTCCACGTTCAAGTTGAACCCAACGAGACGAGTTCTTATTAAGGCGGAAGAGACCAATAAAGAAGGATCGAAAAATTTCCGCAAGGGTGTAGCTCAATGGTTAAAAAGAGGAATTGTATTCAATTGGACTTAGGTTCAAACCCCACTAAAGTGGAGGTGATGTCGCTTGAGATTATGCATGCCTCTCTGAGCTTTTCCTACCACATGCAAATGTGTCTTATCGGGTTGCGTGGTTTGCAGGGTTTTGCATATATCCTGCGAGGGTTACCGAGGGCGCACCTAAGGTAGCGGCTGCGGGTTCCTCGTGTTATAAAAAAAGAAAAAAAATTATTTGTATATGGATATACATTTGCAAATGTATATGTATCCTTTTTTGGTCATATATCCCACCACATTTCTATTTCTCTCTCCTCAATATTACAACATAAAGTAAAAAAAAATTACTCAAACTACCTCCCACACTCCGTATATGTTTGGTAATGTATATGAGATATACTAATAGCCTAACTCTAAAAAAAAAGGAGACTAGAATTACACCAGTTATGGGTCATCCCAAAATCTTAGACTACCCCCCACTCCCAACCTCCAGGTACATTCGTCAATAAATAGATCCCAACCTAAAGCAAGGCCCTGCCAAGAAATATGAGATCCATTTTTGAACATGGTAGGCGTAGTGTGACGATCCAAGTCTTTCAAGTCTTGCTACTTAGTTTATTTTCATGTAACTTAGTTATTTCTTGTAATGTCTTTCATATCATGTTTTTAGGATTCTTGTACTTAGTTTATTTTCA
>JBBYHQ010000009.1:6064190-6084278 GCA_038382645.1 Spergularia azorica
CCAGGGTGCAAGATAGAGAAGCGTAAGGATACTGATGATAGTGTACCGTGGAAGACTCTCATCAGTGTTGGCTTAATTGTGATTTCTGGTGGTATGTTATTCGACTCGTCTTTTAATTTACTGATTAAGTTTCTTAAGTTTTGAGTCGTGATTTTGAGTTTCGAGAAACTTTGTCCTAATTAAGATCGTCTTATTAAATTTTTTGAATATAAGAACTTGATATAGTCAATAAGTTTTCGATCGAAATGACATGTAGCTAGTTGGAACGGAGGGAGTAGCTCCTACTAACAAACTAGCAATGCAAGGTCCATTCTTTTTACATAGAACTTCATTTAATGTTAAACCCACATTTCTTGATTGAGATCACTCAATATAAGTTTGTGGCTCGAGTAAGCTCGAATGGAATATCTCGATAATATTGATTGATATATAATACGAGCATATGTTTTACTATTATCGATCTCATTGTGAAAGTGTGCGTTGTCGTTTTTCAAGTCTTAAATATTACGATGTACATACTCTCTTTGCATTGGTTCGTTCCCTTGAATTATTAGTGTGGCATTTGACTTTCTCACATGTATTCAAATCAAATGTTAACAATTCAATAGAACGGATCACAGAGGGGGTCATCAAATGAATGAAATCGGTTGCGCTAATCATCTTTTCTCTGCTCTTTTGTGTACAGCTCTCCCGATATCTTCCCTTTTCCCATACCTCTATTTCATGGTAAGTGAAGAACAATTTACGGACTTACATACATGCACATGCATAGAATAATTAATAAATTTCAAGTCAACGTAAACTATTTATCGTCGTAATTATAAAATGGCGAGAAGAATACTTTTTTTGTTAAAATATACAGTACATATATAACATTTGAATTGACTTTATGCTTTCCGGCCACATAAGTAAAAATCCGGTATTGAGTGTCAGTTTGACAACCGTTAACTCACAGTCAATGTATAGAACACTTGAAATTCATTGTACATGTCAAATCCAACATTCATTTTGACAATTCGTCTTTTTTTTCCTCTAAAAACGGAAGTTGTCATTCTAAACAACGGCGACTTTAAAGTTTAAACGTAGATTTTCGAAAAATCACCATTATTCTTTTGGCAAAATGAATACCTGATTTGGGATCTACAGCGAAATCCAAGTTGGTTAAGACTTTTAAACGTCAAATCCAACAACTAATAAAGCGCCAGTCAACGAGTAACGATGGTTTATGACTAGTAAACAGAAACGAGGCCGACTTTTGGTTGAAACCCAATAATTGGTAGTTCAGAAGAAAAAAAAAAGTTACTAATCTGCAAATTTTCTTTAGATTTTAAGCAATATGTGCAGTGTACTCAGTCTTGGATTGTTTACATATGTAGATAAGGGACTTCAATATAGCCCAACAAGAGGCAGACGTGGGCTACTATGCTGGATTTGTGGGTGAGCATCATACCTCAAATTCGGGTGTTTGGCTTAAAATTTTAAACTGTCACTAACTGTGGTGGTGCTTACAATGTCTAAGGATGTGCGTTTCTGGTCGGAAGGGCGTCGACGTCTGTTCTCTGGGGAATCGCTGCTGATCGATATGGACGCAAGCCCGTTATTATCTTTGGATTGATGACTGCGTCAGTAAACTCTTTCTCCTCTATAAATCTTATAAGGGCTAGATAGTAATAAAAGTCGAACTTGAGACCTCAAGGTCATAGGCCAAGCACAACCATCGATCTTTGGTCGTGTGTAAACTACTCCGTATCCGTAATTGACTCATTTACATTCTCGTTCATCAGGATCATTTTCAACACTCTTTTTGGCCTGAGCGTAAACTTTTGGATGGCATTGTCAACCAGATTTCTTCTTGGATGTTTAAATGGGTTGAATGGACCAGCCAAGGTATGTCATTATGTCTACATATTCATTATGTTTCGAATCGTATTTTCCATCCTTACTGTCCAAAATGCTAGTATAAGGGTTCCGGCGTCTACGGTACCTTCTGATACAATTATTTATGTGATCAGGCATATGTATCGGAGGTTTGCAGCGAAAAACATCAAGCTATAGCCATGGCCACTGTAAGCTTCTTCCCCCTCACGTCATCTCAACTCTAAAGAAGTGCTGAGCAGAGTACAGTTGTACCTCAATGAGACTCAATTTGTTACACGGTTTCATACTGTACAGATAACCTCTGCTTGGAGCATAGCTTTGGTCGTCGGGCCAGCACTTGGAGGTTTACTGGCTCAGGTAGGTTTTACTGCAGCGCAAATTTTTACTTAGCATCGTACCCCAACCAATCTTGTCGTGGGACATCTACGAAAAGCAAATAATAAGAACTATTATGGGACGGTAGGAGTCCGAAAGATAAACTCTCTTTGCTGATCTGAAGTTTGATTAATGTCTGATTTTCAGCCGGCAGAGAAGTACCCAAACATAATCAGCAAAGACTCTTTGTTGGGAAGGTCAGTTTTCAAATGTCTCGGGTTTTGAGATTTCTGCTTACCCTGCCACAATTTGTTTACCAAGTACATTTCTCTTCTGGTGCTGCAGATTTCCATATTTCTTGCCATGTCTGGTGATATCTGTTTCATCGGCTTTTGTGGTTGTTGGCGCGTTATGGCTTCCGGTTAGTCCATTTTCCTGCTTGCTGTCTGCTCCTACCAATCATGCATGCACTTAAGCTTAAGGTATATATTTGATCCTCATGAACATATCATGTTTCCAACACAGGAGTCGTTGCATAACCACAAACCCAAGGACACTTCAGCTGCATGTGATTCATATGAAGCTGAAGAATCTGCAACCTGTAGACCTGATGATGACACAACAGCAACCAAACCCAGAGCAAGCTTACTTACGAATTGGCCATTCATGTCGTCAATTGTTGTTTATGGCATCTTTGCACTTCAAGACATGGCTTACAGCGAGGTACACTTTCATAACACACTCGCAAATGTGTGGCTTATGTTGCTAGAACTGTTAAAAGTATAAAACCATTGACTCGGCCTAAACCATTACACAAAATGATCTACAAAGTAATGAAGACTGTTAAACTGGTGACAAATGCCTGTTTGATGTTATTGCAATGATCTTCAGATTTCAGATCGTCATTATCTAACTGTAACTGTTATTTGCTTTTGTGGTTCCCTTTCTATTAGATTTTCTCGTTATGGGCAGTCAGCCCAAAGAAGCTTGGGGGATTAAGCTATTCGACTGAAGAAGTAGGATCAGTTCTCGCTTTCACAGGTAAACGAATCAATTAGAGATTAAATGCTTTAATTATGGGAGCCTGACTACTGACTAACCATGATTTGAGCTTGTTAATGTCCAGGTCTTGGCATGTTGGTATCCCAGATGTTTTTGTTTCCATACATGCACAACATGCTCGGTCCCATCTTGCTGGCTCGAAGTTGTGGGGTACGCTTTCGTGAACCTTATGCTTATTCATTACAAAAGTATTCTGGTTCATATACTCCCTCCGTTTCATTAGATTGTTTACGTTTAGTTTGAATACCTGCACATACAAATCAAACGTGGCATAAAGATAAACGGACGGACTATATATAATATACGTAAGATTGGATCTTTATTCTTTAACATTTATCTAGTGTACTGTATACTGATGTTACCTGCTCTTAATTTCAGGTTTTGATCATGCCTTTGCTGCAAAGCTACCCTTTCATAGCATTGTCGTCGGGATTAACCCTGCGTGTGTTGTTAAATTGCGCCTGTCTGATGAAGCTTTCTATCCATGTAAGAAAACATTCTGAATGGACAAAAGACACTGTTTTGTTCACAGCTAACCTGACCGTCCGACACTTCATATTTTTTCTTTTGTGACAGACATGCATCCTGACCAGTACATTTATTCTGCAAAACAGAGCTGTGGTAATTGGCTTTAGCTCCCTTATGGATTCTTCATTAAAATTCGCTCCTAATAATCAATACTCCATAATACATACTCCGTAGTTCTTGTTTCGTGAGTCGTGACATTGCATTTTCAACCACAGGAGCAAGACCAACGAGGAGCTGCGAATGGCATCGCTATGATGGCCATGTCCCTTTTCACTGCCATTGGTCCTGCTTGCGGGGGTTCCTTGTAAGCATGCCCTTTTTGTTTGATGTATCCTACAGCGTCCATCTCGTGAATGTTGTTATAGTGTGATAGCTAATGGTTTCATACTACGAGGCAGCCTCACAGTAGACGAGCTCCTAAGTGTGCGTTTATGTTCTAATCATCTTATTGCGGCTCCTAAATCATACAGTTTATTGCCTTCTTTCTCAGGCTTTCTTGGACAGAAAAGCGCGGAAATACTGCTTTCCTTCCAGGTATACAGCCTAACCCCGCACCTTATAGCTTAAGCAATTTTGCATGAATAATCAGTAGGACTAGTATGCTTTAACAACAATGCTTTTAAAGTTTTAAGAGCAACCAAATCATTCAAAAAGCTCTAATTATACTGTGCATGATCTATTATTGCAGGTACCCATATGCTCTTCTTCATCCTGAACGTCGTACAGCTAATTGGAGTTCTATGTACATTCAAACCATTCCTAGTTGAACGTAAACAAGATTCCGAAGACATTAACCAAAAAATCACTTCAAGTTAGAGTTTGTAGATCTACTTAAATACATTACTGCCACTCTACGACTCTATCATATCATTTCAGTGTGGTTCACAACATATTTTTGTAATATAGTGGAAATAAATATTAGACTGATTTATTTGTAATTCTAGTTACCCTTGTTCCTATCATGTGAAGTACAAGATGATTTTTTGAAAATTTTGTCAGTGCCACTGAAAGTGAAACTAACAATATAACAGCACTTACATGGCAAATCAAAAGATAAGAGCAAAATATGAAGAAACGAAAGTAAACTATAACATTGCCGAAAGGTATACATATATATAGGGCTATCAACGGACGCCAATTCCGTAATACAAGTATATCATTAGTCTGATTGTATGTGTACTTGATCCATAAATAAACCTTTTACATTATTTCATCAATTTATACAAGCTCTTTGTATTATAATGAACATTAAATAACTTGATTTTTCAAAGATATATCCAGCTATATACTCTGTATTAACTATTACGATTTTTATTATTTTATTAACATACAAATTGGGTGTATCAGAAATAGTGTGATTCACAGTGAACGTACTGAACTCTTGATTTGTTATTCACAAGTCGAAATTTGTATTTTCATAGTCACCTAAATGGCATATAACCTATAGGCTATATTAATAAATTGATTCCTCCTTAAAAGGGAATAATAAAAAAGCAAAGGCTTACCTGTACAGATATCATCAATACATACTTCCTTTTCAGCTACTCCACAGGTAAGCCGGTAACCATCTTAACAAACAGATGAAACCTTAACGCAGAAGCAGAAGGACTAGTTTCCACCAGCACATCATACTTCAGAGAGAGCGTTGAGCGCACTCGATCATACAAGTCACCCGCATGAATAACGTTGTCAATCGTGCTCTCTCAGGTCCTCGATTGATTCTGAGATGAAATAATTCATATCAAAATCAGCCAGGGCAATGTAGATGCTGATTAATTCAATAACATTGCAAACTCAGTTGACAAAATTCATAAAATTGACTGCATGCATCTTTCAGCCGCAACAGTATGCAGCTGAGAAAACAAACCCTACAGCCTATAAGATCTGGACAGTCTGAGTTTCTGACACACCTTAATACAAACAAGTTAATTAACATGCAAAACCAACTTAATATTAAAACTAGAATTGCAAGCAACAATGGAGGAGCGATTGCTGTAAAGTGCTCCTAAGCTGACACTGCCCTCAATAGCATAATTTAGCACAAGATGTACACTCAAAACTAACAACTTGATTGATCATAAGGTGAAAGAACTAGCACAGGCCAATCTATATAACAACTAAACCGTAAAAGGGGAAGAAGAAACTTCACTCTCATTTTAGCTTCATTTCACAAAGTTTGCCAGAGTATATGATCATACAGGAGAACAAAGGATGCATCATTTCAGCAAAATATCACAAGTTAAAAGATACCAAAATCAGTAACTCATAGATCAGCCTCTACATCAATTAACTCATAGCTTGATACAGACCTCCATTATTGACACATGCATAAAGAATCACGCACCACCAAGATCTATTCCGAAGCATGATATAAATTGTAAACATGTCAACGACCCGGCCGTCTTTGCGTTGAAAAGTAGAAATATGCACAGGCTTTAAAAACATCCTTGACTGACGGTTTGCAAATGCTAAATAGTCTGTATTGCAAAAGCTAGTCATACATATCATCAGTGAATCTGATCAGTTATTTGGGATTTATCTTCACATCAATGACTTTTTAATCAGATTCATGACGATTAATCGCCATACCCTTATCTTCTTAGTTCTCCCTCTACTCGCAGACCCATAAAAGGCACTTGTAACCAGTAGACCAAATGGTCTTCATTACACAATGTTTTATTAGGGCTCACCAAAAACTTATCCAACATTATTAAATGAGAGAGAAATACACCCTGAACAACAAATTCCTCGAGAAAAAAATGATTTACAGCCCTAACTATACATAGTGCCAAGTTGCTAATGAAGAACACGAACCAATAAACCAAAAGTTAAATTTGTTCTAGGTAACTTTACTAACTTCCAGGTCTCACAAGAGGGGATAATACAAGTTTTGCAGAATCATTAATCATTCCAGTAAAAAGAAGGATTGATAGCTTAGTTATAGTACCACCATTCTTTTTTTAAGGGAAACCTAAGTTCAAGACCACTATCCCACATACACTCGAATTAAAGCAGTTCTAAAATTATCAACAAACACATATATTGTGAACATTTTTAATTCCGGTTTGCTAAATTCGGTAGAAGAGAATACGGGGCATGAAGGAACACCAAAACCATATACTATGAGATCTGCTGGTTGATCACGTACACAGGATACAAAAAACCAAACTAAAGAACTGGTCCTGGATGTTTACAAGCTTATGTCACATGAAGTAAATTAAAACGTATATCCACCGTCGGAAAGATATCAGATCATGTGTATAACTCATACCTCAGAAGAATAGCAACAGGTGATTTCTTCCAAAGCCCGCCTGATGACCATGCTTATTATCTTCCAGTGACAGGAGTACAGGACAGGAGCAAAAGACCTGCCTTCCAGTCTTCCACCATCAGATTATATGACGAGGAGAGAGAGCACGTTCGTCCCCAGAGTCACGCAAGCTAAGCCACTATCATGAATGTTGGCAAGCGTGCTCTCTCTCATCGTCAGACAATCTTTAGATGAATTATTCCATATCAAAACCTGCAAGAGCAACGTAAAGTCATTAGTTATAAAAATATTGCCTTACTGAAATCAAGTAATGATTCATAAAGTTGATCACAGGCACATTTTACGATCAAACGCTAAGTAGCTAACAATAAATCATCACAAGGTCTAAGTTCCTAAGAAAAACCAGAGTGTAAACAGCTTCAAATGCAACAGCAACTTATTAATTAACACTGAAATTGCATGCAGCAATGCAGGAGCAATCACTACAAGGGGCTCTTAACCTGAATTTTTTTCCTCCAAGACCTTCATTAAACGCACCGATCAAGATACCAGTAACTCATGGACACTAAGAAGAAAACAAATGAAGAAAGATAAAAAAAATTCTACCACAGTAAATATTGTAACAACTAAAGCTTAAACTGAGCAGGACTACAGGAGAATACGAAAAGCTCCATAGGATTTAATACGTTTATATGAGGAAGCATCTGAATGGTAAGAGGAGTACTTCAAGAAGAAGAATCGAAAGAAAGAGATAGGACGCATCCTTCTAACAAATAAAATAGCATGAGTACAGGTCTAACGTTCCCAATTTGTTCAAGAATCTACATAACTAAGATAAACTGAATGACATAAGCCATGTGTGCATTTGTAGTATCGCCACTACAATTAAGTCATGCCTTTGTGTATCTCACTGAAGAAATTTTTTGAAATCACAACACAAAACAAAATGAATCCATTCAACACTGGTGTAGACACTATCTCATCATCGATCAACAAGACTCGGCTTTTCAGAATGAAGACAT
Organism: Spergularia azorica; assembly: GCA_038382645.1. Lineage (NCBI taxonomy): Eukaryota > Viridiplantae > Streptophyta > Magnoliopsida > Caryophyllales > Caryophyllaceae > Spergularia > Spergularia azorica. The sequence continues at coordinate 6,072,267 of JBBYHQ010000009.1, forward strand.
TATTTGAGTCATAGACTGATACAGACCCTCATTGACCCATGCCTCACATGGTCACACCTAATAGAGCTCATAAAAAAACAAAATTGCTCGCAGCTAAAAGTAAAAGACGAAAGCTTTAAAATTTTGATTATTGCATGACTAATGTTATCTTTCTAAGTCCGTCCATTAGGAAAGCTAGTATGGTGGATTTGGTCATCTACTAGGGTTAACTCTTAAGAAAATCTACCAGCATACAACCAACCCCTATCACGGTAGTGTGTCTCAAGACATCTTAAAGACAATATCGAGCAAGATGAGATAAAAGATTGATGTACTTCAATTGGTGTTTTCGACATTTTGTAACACTATAGTACTCTTTACCCAGACATTATTAATCTGCTGATTGAGCACAACAACATGTAAGGTTTGGAGTTCACATCCCAAATGAGATATCTGATCTGGAGGATTCAATCCGACAAATTGAGTAAATAGATTGCCATTCCACAAGATTACTACAAATCTACAATCAATCAAGGTATGCATACATCATGCTATTCTGGCCTTGCTTACCTATATACTTCCCAAAGTGAATAAATTAAAGTGAATTTCAAAAAAAAATTAAAAAAATCTAAGTTGAGAGAAAGGATGGAGTTAGGAGCTCCTCCTCTCAACAGTGACATTTTAATTCGTACAATATGGTAACTGAGTCTATAAGATTTAAAATGACCTAAAACTCAAAGGGCTCCAAAAATCAGAAACGAATACTAAGATTGTTACTAACAACTTTGATAAAGACCTCTTCTAAATTCAATTGATACCATTACTTCAGTTCATTTTTCTCGAAGTTTTGCTAAACTGTACAGTGTCGCGCCTCAATTGTTTTTTGCATAACCCTTAATTGTAAGCAAGTTTTTGTACCATGCATTACAATTTCTATCTCAAGTACTTAATAACGTAACAGCAGCACCTTGATTTTCATAAACACTAAACTAAAGTGGTTAAATGTCCATGCAATTAGGATCGCTAGTTCGCTACACTGAAACTACACCAACTAAAATCAACAATCCTCAATATCACATGCAAAATTTAATTGCAAAAAAAAAAAAAAAAAAATATGTTCACAATACCAATTTAACAATAGAGCACCCCATATGTATAGATACATGATCATCCACACCACCTTAACAAGATCATTGCCGATTAAACAAGATCATCCACCACTAATCACAAATCGATGACGAATATAACATCACACTCAAAATGAAATTAAGCACAATAGATCAACATTATATTGCAGCCTGTATGAATTTATACAACAAGCAAGTAGAATAATACAGGTTCGAATCCGAATCGTGGCTAACAACAAAACTATGACCTTGAAATAAACATTTACCAAAGGTGAGATAATAACACTACACATTGTTTAATTTTTTGTTACATGCATGTAGATTCTAAACAAAGTTCACTCAAGAGCAACAAATTAAAACATACAATCAGCATAAAATTCATGAATAAAGCATGTAATAAAGAGATAAACCTACAAGATCAGTAAACCCTAAATTCAGTACCAAAATAAAGGGCAAACAAGAATAGGAAATTATCAGAAACCCTAATCACATAAAAAAAAAAATCAACAGTTTATTCCCAAAATGAACAAATACACATGCAATTAAAGACAACAAACACACCCAGATGCTCAAATCACATGAAACTTACTTCAAAAATTACCATTAAAACCAAAACAAAACACATGAAATCATAAATACATGGGTTATAACTTATATAAATAGAAACTGATGTAAATCAACAAGTTTTCTAAAAAGGGTATAAGAACAATCACCTATTCAACACAATCTTGCTGTTGGTGAAGATTAGAGGAGAGAGAAGGAGAGAGATATTCCTACTGAGTGGGGATCAAAGTGTAGAGATGACACAAATTTCTTGGGCATTTTGTAGAGTTTCGAAGAAATTCAGTGGAGAAGATTAAAGGGAAAAAAAAAAGGATAAATAAAGAAGAAAAAAAAAAGGGAGAGAGAGAAAATGGAGGAACAGCTAACAAAATGTCACCGTCCCTCAAACTTGGTCCATGTGGGCTTAACTATGTCATACACTGTACTGTGTGAATAAAGGTACACTATGCTGTATTACTGTTTTTGACTTGGGTAACTTATCTGTTCATTATAAATGACGATTTATGTTAAGACGTTATAATATTTTGGAAATAAAGCTTTGTTATTGTTATTGTTGTGTAACTTGTAACTTGTTTGGTTGTCATATTCTTAGACCCATTGTTCCCGCACATGGTACCTTTGCTTGTTTCGTACTATGATCACAATGATCAATGTTAATGATCGAGATTAAAACATTGGTTCAACGGACGAAGTTGAGTTACTTAGAGAAGGATAATTAATTGCCGAACAAGCACCCGGCGCCTACTTAGCATTTACTTACACCCTTTAGCCCGCTTCAATTTACATTGTCTGTCCTTCCCTTGTCCCCCGTCCGCCTGAGGTTCTACAGTTTTTCAAGTATCGTGTGTTGTCGAACTACTTGTAACTGGAGTAGTTAGTAAAGTAAATGTATGATATGAAATCTGCAGTGAATTTAATGCAGTACTACAATTTCGGACGTCTTGAGCAATATACTACGCATGTACCGTACTTTTAATTATTTCCGGCTTGTAATAATAATAATGTAGTTTTTATTGTTGAGTGTGATGGGAATCCATAAGACTATTATAAATGAGCTGCATAACCAAGACGATAAGGCTAAGTTCTCGACCTATGATTGGAGCAATAGATTGATAGTACATGGATTAATAATGTTAATGAACTTTGAATCAAGGGTAAGTGAGATTGAAAGAAAGGTATGCGTACGAACCTTAATAAAATGCATGCTCGATCCCATGAGAGCTAAGGTAAGATTGTCAAATCTAGAATCTTCGTTGTTTACTATACAAAGATGTACTAATATACTTGAATGTGACAAAGTACAGACATGTTACCCGAAATAAATTAGGGCAGCCCCCCATCATGGGAAACTCACTAAATGGTACGACGACTACAAATAGTTTGGTGTAGTACTATGACTACTATCTAGTGAGTGTATATTTGTCAATCAATGGTCGTCACGTGTGTTGGTTTTTATGGTGGGTGGGGGATGTTGCTTTTGGACAACCACCTAAATTGTCCTAGTACTACTTTGTTTAGTGGATAGTGGAGACTTTTGATTGCCATTGACTCTTCATAAAAATGTAAGAAAACGGGTCACGACCGCATCCGTAAGAATGAGAGAGAGCCCAATTATCAAGCTTAATAAAGTTCCATCTCAAATCGAGTAACTTCATAGATTATATTGCAATCCATGTTCTTCTGATTTTACAATGTGAGACACTTAATGTATATGTCGATTTCCAGTTCATACCTAAATCGACAAATTTAACAATGATATTATGATAGAATCGAGCATAGAAGATATGATATGGTAAACAGAACTTGTATTGGAGCATTAGACTATGACCATCTCAGTGCCTTCCTACACTCATCCGCTGCGCGATCCTCCATGATCACTAGAGCTACCACCCTCATGGTTACCAATCTTACCATTGATTGTATTTGTCATCTACGACGATTTCATAGTGTGTTACTACGCTTTAGCGCGAAGACTCGATTATCCACTGATGGTCTACACTCAACACAGGTAAACTGGTTTGTGTTAGGATCTTATCTTTCTCTGTAGTTTGGAAATGAAAATCAAATACTCCGTATAAGTTGTGTTGTAAAAAAATGACCGAAATTTCTAAGGTGAATGAAAAGAACGGATGAAGTATTTCGAAGAAAACAAATCTAAAACCTCACGTCCTCGTGTATGCAACCTCGGCAGGCCCAATGCGGCAATGGAATAACTCGATGCATGGGCTTTCCGGCTGAAGCCCATATATTTAGACATATACTTCCTGTCTGACTGAGGCCCATAGATTTTGATAGACACACAAGTAAATCCTCATATTGGGTTAGCCTGAAATTCACAAAATGTCAAGACCCAAATACCATTAGTCGAATACTGGAGAATTATGTTTTTTCTCCCAAAAAAAAATAAAATTACAGAAAATAAAAATAAAAAAAAAACTGAAAATATCTATACTCCTCAATCCACACATACAGAATTACAGATATGGCAATTGGCAAATTGGTCCTGATCAAGGATATATCCTACGAGGAACTGTGACTTTATCAGACAAGATGCACGTAAACTGCATTTTGAGTCGAGGAGCGTGCTGTATTTGCGTTACGATTAATGAAAAATCCATATAACCAACAAAATATTTTAAATTTAAATTTATAAAAACACGTGTATCAACAATTTAAATTATAATCTCAAATATCCATATTGACAATTCAAATGATCTCAAAGCTCAAAATATACATAATTTAGTTTGCTAGCATCAAACCTCCTAACCATCGTGTTTTTGAATGATTTTGACAGGTGTCGTGGTCGTCGCAACCTTGACCACAATCTGAGATTTTTTAATGTTCTTTTTTCAAACTTAGATTACCAAAACTATACACTGTCAAATCCAAACAAATCGTGAACAGACAATCCGCAATATTATCCCGCAACTCCAAAACTCGAAATCCTACCTTCGTCCCTCCACCGAAATGAAGGGATCTATTTGGCCATTTGGGTACCCACCGACGACTCATTTCGACTCATTCCTTAAAATGAGTCAAGCCAAAGGAATGCCACAAATCAACGACCGACCATATAAAATTCTTTGCTAAATCTTTCTTAACAAAAAGAGAAACATTGGTACTATACTACTCATTTCACCTGCACCAGAAATTCCCATAAATACTTTACTTTAATCAACTTTTTTGACCATCATTCACTCATATGTGTGTCACTTTGTCTCTGCTTAACGCCAATGGTGGCAGTGCAAAGCTCACTGATTACCCAGAAACACTCCATTCATATGATATAATTTAACCCATAATGGAGTAACTTAATGAGTACGCTTTACGAAACATTACTAGGTTTACTACTGTAGATTTCTTGCATTTTCAAATAACTCAAATACGATGTACTTACCCTTTTTTAATTAGTGTAGTAATTATTACTCAATTTCCTGCTCTTTCCCATTAATTCTCATCTTTCTTTCTTTTTTTTTGTTAGAGAAAACTTTTGTTTTTTTTGGTTTTGCTAAGCAACCTAACTTTCTGGCCTTTCTCCAATATCTTTCTTCTTATACAATTTTTAATTTTTTTTATTATAAATACCCTCCATTTTTCTCTGTGTTTAATTTACTCTTGTATTTTGTCACCATTTTTATCTCAGTATGAAGCTTCCCAAATCTGTAAGTACCCGTTTATTTATCTTCCTTTTTTTTTTTGTATGTTTTGTTGATAATTATAGCTATTATTTGACTATTTGAGATGATAAAATGCATTTTTATGTGCCCTTTTTGTTGTGTAGCATTATGGGGTTGTTGCTTTTGTATTTAGCATATCATATATTATACATATGGGGTTGCATTTTTATCAGAAGTGATGTTCTCATGTGAATTTGTGATGAAATTGGTAATTAATTTCATTTTAAGGGCTATGTAGGCCAGTAAAGTTTCATCATCAACATTTAATTGATAATAAGGAACAATATATGATATTGAAATGGTAAAAATTAGAGGATAGAAAGAAAAGGGTTTATTTTGTTCAATAGTAGGGTGTATTTACCATCTTGTGGGTTTGGAGGAAGCAATTAGTGTAAGTTGAAGGGGTGTTTAGAATTCTTTTTACCAAAGTTTGAATCTTTGTACTAAAGGTTGGAGAAAGAATTGTTCTTGATGTGTCACAAAATTTGGAATTTGTTTGAACTTGTAGCTTTAAGCCTCTCTAGCTCTCCACTTGTTGGGGCTGATGTCAATTACAATCCGATGTTAGAAGTTGCCGCCTGTGGAATTAAAGCGAAAAGCTGTGGATTTGTAGTTGTGTTTCAGTCTTAGAGCTGTCTATGATGGGGTGGTGCAAGCTTTGCAATTCAATCAACAAAGAAAATTCTAAATAAGTTTAGGATTGCCTTGATCATAACAACTAACAAGGTAGTTGTATTATAATACTTTGCCAAAGGTTTTGATTCTATCGGGTATTCCCTTGTCACCTAACAATCCTGTAGAGGTTACACATATGTGTGGAGTTGAATACATTATTCAGAGCAAAAAGAGCGGGAATTGGAGTTTCTATTTTTGTTAACTCTTTGGACTGATAAACAGGGGAGATGTCCAATAAGGTGGAGGTGTTTGAGTTTCTAATGTTATAAAACAGTCCATTGCACCTGAAGACTAAGGTTTAATAGTTCAAGAATAGTGAATTTATATCTACAAGAAGCTTAGGATGAGCAGGTTGAAAGATTGTCTTTGTGGAAATGAATGGTTTAACGCCTCCCGCTTCCAGTAAAACGGCCATAAAGGATCTAAACTTCGGTTTACAATGTGATACCTTCAAACTATAGAGTTAGGATCTGGATGGGCTGTGGTTTTAGTCCATTGTATCGTCTGTTTGGTAGAGTGTAAGGAAGCCGTTCCTATTTGCCCCGTGGCACCGGTGATATTTAGTTCTAGAACTTGCATGTGCCTACGAACTGAAGATATAAGAGATGTACAGTAATTCGGTTTGGTTAAATAGATGATCTGAGTATCACCTTTCTCTGTCTGCAATCTTGATTTGCTAAGCTATCAAATGACTCAGAAGTCTGAACTAGGTGAAAGATGCCTTGTCTTTGCAATTGGTATGACTTTCAATGAGCCATGATCTTGTGTCCCGAATGCTCATCTTGACAACAAACTAAACAATATATATTGAGGTCTGAGGACAGTCACTTCCAATATTCATTGGTAGCAATCACTCCTTGACATGTTATTCGATTGAGAGATACATGCATCTTTGTTTTAAGTTTCTGTGGAGTTTAGTACTAAGATAATGTAAATGTGGATATCCTAATCTGTGAAATTTTCACTGTATCCAATAACAGGTGGCCTCTACAGGCGTTAAAAGACGCAGAACCTTTTGTTGCAAGCCCCTTCCTACTCTATTTTTGCTCTGTGTTGCTCTTTTCATTGGCAGTGCAATTATCGTGACAGAGAGCAAGGAGGTGCGTGTAGCTGATAACTTTTGATGTCTCTTATTTAATAATGTATTTAGCCTACTCACGCTTTAGGCCATGGATGTATATTGTGCTTACAACTAAAAATCTATAACTACTGCTTTGCAGTTTTTCACTATTTATGTGTCGGATAAATCATGAGCCATTTTTGCTTGCTTGATTTGTGCTATTGCAGAGACTCTCGGCACTCGAGATGATAAATAGTTTATTGGGACCAGGATCTAAAAAGTGCCAGGTTTGTTATCATAGAAGGGATTGATGTGCTTATAGTATCTTTGTCATCAGTTCTAATGTTTTATTTGTAACTGTTACTGTATCCTAATACTACTTCAGGAAAAATGCAGACCCGCTGGTAGCGAAAAACTTCCTAGGGGCATTGTCTCCGTCACTTCTGACTTGGAAATGCGACCTCTGTGGGGTTCACCGGCCAAGAAGGTTAGCAAGTAGTTTCTTATGATGCGTTTTCTCAGCATGAATTGGTGTAGGTGTACTCCGACAAGAATATATGGGTGTTTGTTGTTTTTGGAGGAAAATTTTGACAAACTTAAGCTTCTATGATAGCTCTTACTGAAATCTTGGTGGATATCAAGGGAAAACTGAAATCAAAGAACAGTAAGCTGTAAGGCGTGCATGGCAATCGTTCTATGTTGTTTATTTCGTTCATGCACATCTTCATGTAGCTACATGGATCATATTGCTGCTCTTGAAAAAAAAAATCTATCCTAGAGTTTATTATGCATATAATAATCTTTTTGTGTTGTCCATATTCTTCAATAAGTTCTTTTGTGTTACATCACACCTGATACCAATGAGTTAGATACTTAGTGTAAATATATAGGAATATTGGTGACTAGGTTAAAGTACGCTTTGATCCGAAATAAAAACTGATTAACCTTATTGACTAGCTGCCTACTATATAATCAGCTGGATAAATGCAATCCAGTTATCAAAAATCTCAATTTCAAAGGCATAGGGGCATAGCTTGTGGATTTCGAGTGTCAACAGTACTTTGAAGCACGCTGCAGCTACTTCTCTATGAGTTTAGGGAGCTGCATTCCATAAAAGTTGACTTGTTTTGGTTAACTATCTGATGAAGAGCTTCGAAATTCCGCTTTATCTGATACCTCTGGCCTCGATAAGTATTGTTTTAAGTAGTCCCTTTCTAAACTATAGTTCTACTACCAGTGCCTGGCCGCCTGCTTCAATCACGCATATTAAGCCAAAACATTAGCAATTTTCTTACTGGTGCCCTCTTAGCTAACAAGTCAGCAAGGCCTCGTACCATCTTGACAATCAATGCTCTAGGCCTCCAAGTTCCATTTTTTTCTTATAGCAAAGATTCTTCAGTGCTGCTTGACTTCTAACCTCAACCTGGGATTAACAATTAGTTCACCATGAGTTCACTCCATTACATCCTTTAAATAGAGTTGTAAGCTTAATGAATTGGAATCTTATGCAAATTTGAACAATATGTATCTGATTATTGATTACTTAGATACGCAAACTAAAGTTTTTAGCTTTCTGTGTATATTATCTGATTTCTTCTTTCTTTTTCTTTAGAAAGATAATACTATGAACCTATTGGCAATGGCTGTTGGTATGAAGCAGAAGGAAAGTGTAGACAAAATTGTGAAGAAGGTGAATATATATTTCTCTTTCGAGCTATGACTGTCACAGTAGTGTCACAACTTATTTGTTGGACAAGTTTGTGAAGAAGAGGAATAACTGTAATTTGTTGTTGATTTGCAGTTTATAGGAAGTAACTTCGTTGTGATGCTTTTCCATTATGATGGCAATGTGGATGACTGGGGAGACTATGAGTGGAGTTCGCGTGCTCTACACATTGCTGCTTCAAGTCAAACTAAATGGTACATAATTGAGATTAGTTTTTACTAATAAATTATCTATTACTTGTGTAGAAATTACTGAATCATTTCTTTACACTCTTTGTTACTATTTATCATTCATAATGTTTTAGCCTATTAGCTTTGTTTTCGTTTATATAAAATCAGAGATGTCATATGAAAAACATTTTTTATTTTTTATTGTTATTGTTTGCCGACCCCAAATGATTTTGGGAATGAGGCTTGGCTGTTGTTATTGTTGTTGTTGATTGTTATTGTGGTGAAAACAAACACATTTCGAAGGTCTGCATAAAGCATTAAAGGCTCAAATGGCTCAATTCATCTGGAACTTCCAGACTTCGCATTCAGTGAGATCATCACAGTGTTTACTCACTTACCTGGCTACTTGTCCTTCAGGTGGTTCGCTAAGCGGTTCTTACATCCTGATATTGTGTCAGAATACTCCTATGTTTTTCTTTGGGATGAAGACCTAGGAGTTGAGAATTTCAATGTACAACGGTATGTGTCCATTTGTAAATCCTGTTGCTAAATTTGGGTGGAAGCCCTTGTTGTATATCTAAACTTTTGGGGTATATATTGCAGCTATCTATCCGTCATTAAGAAAGAAGGGCTAGAGATATCACAGCCTGCACTAGATCCAGAAAAATCGGAGGTCCATCACGAACTTACGTCTAGACAAATGGGCGCATTGGTCCACAGGTTTCAAATTGCCTGAATAAATTATTGATAGTAGAAAATTCAGTTTCTTACTTTCCAAAGACTTGATGACCGTGAAGTTATAAAGCTATATCCTGTGATTTCTTTGGCTGAAATATTTAGTTATGGTGTTTGCCTTTTCCACTTGATGGTCTGAGTCATATTTCATTACTTTGTTATCTTGTAAATGCTTTGCTAATTTACTGTTGTACTGGCAGGAGAATTAAAATGGTCCTCCCTGGTCAGAGAAAGTGTGACGAAAACAGCACAGAGCCTCCTTGCACGGGGTTAGTAGTTAGTATTTATCAGATATCTCGTCTTATACTTTTCTTTTTTCTAATATCTTCTTGGAATCATTGGAGGATAAAGAATTTTCAGTTTATCTTGCTTATATTGCATGACGTGGTCTGGCATTTCATGAAAGTAATCTATTACAGGTGGGTAGAAATGATGGCTCCAGTTTTCTCGAGAGCTTCATGGCGCTGTGCCTGGTATATGATTCAGGTCTGGTTTCGATCACCATCACACGACAGCAAAACTAGATGTTCTGTGCCAGTAAACTGACACATGAAATAGGACTCCACTAATATCTGGGTTAGTGTCTCATTTTAATGTTTAAGCAATCTGGGTAATTGAACCTTCCATTTCCCTTGTTCTGCAGAACGATTTCGTCCATGCTTGGGGTGTGGATTTCCAGCTTGGATATTGTGCTCAGGTAAATCTCCCTTATGAAAGCTTTATGTTTCCCTTCCAATTATTTCTATGAGTTTTCGGAATTCTGACCTGTGACTACTGTCAAATCTTACAGGGAGATAGAACAAGAAATATTGGCATTGTTGATTCTGACTATGTTGTTCACTATGGCCTTCCTACACTGGGTGGCGCAGCCGGGAATAAGGTATTGGACCAACCTGATTAGTAATGGAAAAATGAAGTAGTTACTATGATCTCCTAACTCATGGCATAAATTGACTTTATTTTTAACCTGACTGTGCACGCTTATCATCATACCGATTTCCACCTTGGCTACAGTACTTAAAACTTCATAATTGTGTATGCAGACTGATACCAAAGCCACTAGTCAGGTTGCAGATAAGGGCTCTTCACAGGATTCGTCGAAAGGGGTACCTATACTATAACATCATTGTATACTTCTTTATTATTGTTATTAGGGGCATTAAGCTTCTTCATCCATGTGCATTTGCAGGGAACATCAACCTCGAGTAAGCCTGATGCAAGAAATGCGGTAAGTCTTGAAACATCCCCATCTCATGTAAACTTTTGCTAGCAGCTTATAATGAACTTCTTTCAAAAGTTAAGGTTCACATCATTATGTTCATGTAGATCAATTTTTCAGAGTGACAGTGAGACATGAGCGATAGCAGACTCCCTTGCTGCTTGAGGGACAAATTTTATTTATAGTATCTCATACATAGAGTATATCTGCTGACTTCAGAGTTATGTGTATCAAATCTCCTGCAGGTGCGGAAGCAGTCATTAACTGATCTAGAGAAATTCAAACATAGATGGAGAAAAGCTGTTATGGATGACGATTGCTGGACAGATCCATTTCGACGACCTGTGAAGCAGAATGGCTGAATGACACTCATAAAGTTTCCGATACAATTCTTTTATTTGGATTCTCCATTGCTGCTGCAACAGAAGTGGTGGTTCTCCTGTATGTGGCGTAACTTTGCCGAGGGAGGAGTAGCTATTTTTGGGTATACGTCACACAACTCACACAAGCAGCTGGAAGTTTTGCTAAAATCTTTTGTTCGAAATTTATCTGTACAATCCTGAAAGTGTAAATTTATACTCATCACTCATACGCTGTAACAATCCAACTATTTATCAATATATATAGGTTCTTGTTCATCAAAACGTTTTTTTTGCCTGTAATGTTTACTCTTCTTTTTAGAAAACAACGGGCATGAAGAATGAAGACGACAACCTGTTATAGGCACACTGTTTTCAATTTCATCTGCAGAGTTTGTTTACATCTTATCACGCTATCAGTAGAAACAATTCTTTATATTTTAAACAGGAACGAAGAGCTTCATACTCCTATAGTTGAAGCATCCCATCATCGAGAACCTGATAAAACTTCCTGTGCAACAGGAGAAGCGATTCAGATTCTGCAGGTTTTATAGTAAGGACATTACAACTCAGCTAAGTTTCGCCAAGAATTGACATTACAACTCTTCGACGAACTGTGAAGCAGAATGGCTGAATGACACTCGTAAAGTTTCCGATACAATTCTTTTATTTGGATTCTCCATTGCTGCTGCAACAGAAGTGGTGGTTCTCCTGTATGTGG
>JBBYHQ010000009.1:6096934-6122705 GCA_038382645.1 Spergularia azorica
CAACCGGATCGACTGAAGGTTTTTGACTCGCCTCCGCCGGACTTGGCGAGGGTCATGCTTGAAGATTGGAGTGGGGTTTCACGACCTCGGTCCATTTCAATGTAGTTTGTGATGTTTTAGTTTTCTTTGTTGTTGGGTTTTTCCACCACCAAAAAAAAAAAAAAAAAAAACTGTGAGTTCCTTATCCACTCAAACGGTGGGATTTGTAGGGAAAAGAAGTTAAAACTATAATATAAAAACGCACATTTTCCTTTCAAATCCTTCAGAAACAACTGAAATGGTAGTTCATATACATTCTCTTATGTTCCCTTCTTTTCCTTTCTCTTGCCTCCGTTCCTTTCTTTTCATCCAATCCCTCTCTATAAAATTATAAAAATTCGTTTTTCTTAATACTTACCGTGAATTGGGAGAAGAAAATTCAGGGGAACTCTGATTTCGGTTTTCATGTGCAACAAACGGCTGCTTAGTATTCATCATTTGTCTTACATTCGTGTCTACTTTTTCTAATTATCGTTCGCATGCACATTTTGGATGCAACTTAAGAAGTTGAAATTTTGGGTACGATAATATTCTATGATGATTTATTTGGGAGTCACGAACCTGACAAAAATAATGCAAAAGAATCCTTAATTTTAAGGATGAAAGGCTAATTAACTTGAATGAAAGATGAATTATTTGTAAATTGTAATCAAATGATATAGGATTCCCGATCACATGTGATTAGTAATGGCAAATCTGCTATGCCATATGACTCAAGTCAGTCCAAGTCCAAATCGCAGCGACAAAATTTTTGGCGGGTAAATGTTTTGTCCAATTTGCCAATTTGTTTATTGTTTTGATCATTTGTTCGTACATTGGATTACTGAAATTAAGAAATAGATTTTCACATTCCGTTGGAATTTAGAGCTGCAAAAGTAATAGTGAATTGTAGCTATAGACTATAGACACCAGTTCACACCACCTCGTTCATTTCAAATAAACACATTTTGGTCACTAAATTAAATACATACGAAGTGCTCTATAAGACTATACACCGCATACAATGTTTTTCAAATGAGTCTTAAAAAAAAAAAAAAAAAAACTCTAGTATAGATGATCTGAATCTCAAAAATTGGGACGGTCTTTGAAAATTGGGCGGAATACTATATATAAAATTATTGTTATTTTGTACCCTAATTAGCTAGTCTTATAAGCAAATAAGGAGGTCTTTATTCACCCTTTAACCCGAGTAGAGTAATAAATGTATGTGAAATTTATAAGCAAATATGTCGTTTACGTTTACATACTCCCTCCATGGCCAAATACTTCCTTTGTTAATGTTTGGTTTAATAATTATTCTCCGATGACTCATTTTTACTTGTTGTATAGGGGCCTCTAAACTGTTAGGGCCGACCTTAATGGTGTGTTTTATTGTTTTAAGGCTCAAGCGCATCAAGGTGGGCTATACAATATCCAAGGTAGGGATAACTTCATAACTTTAGCCCCGTGAGTCATTGTTCTATTTCCGAAACTCTCGTCTAATTAATTTTATTTTGACTTTCCTTCAATAAACAACAAAAAGATTCAAGCAAAACAAAATTTTGATTAAACTTCATATGCTTTTTATATGTTTTCTGATATGAGTTAACATGCTTACATGCATACACCCCCTTATCAACTGATCCGGTGTATACTAATTAATAGAGTGCGTGCACTTCACAAAGCATAATATATGCTAACTAATTACTGGGAATATATAATCATGAATTTTTTTCTCTTATGAACAAAGGAGGAGAGTTCTCATTAGCTTAATCACAATAATGCATATTTTCGCGTCCTCGATCTTGATCAACGGAGCTAATATTACTTCTTTCTAGCACAATTTTGACATGAATTATTGATTATTGCACCGTTATGCAGTAATTAAATTTATACTCGTAATTATCATATGTAGACGTACAAACATAGAAAAATATAAGTATGTATTTGATTGTTATCTACGCAAATGAAAGTGATCATAGTATAGTGGTTGTATTTTCCAACTTCACATAATTAAGTTGGTAAGTGATCGAGTACTTATAGAGTGTTATAGGCCCACATAGAAATGGCTTGACCGTCGATGCTCCCGTAGAATGATCAATGTTTAGGGGAACTATCACATGGGGTTGCACATGGCCTTTGTAAATGGTAATTAAGTTATAGTTTGAAGTGTGATTATAGTATTAATTTCTTCTAAACGGCCCTTTAATTTGGTATTTAAGTAGGTAAGTTTGATGGAAATTTTGACCTCAGAATTGAATGTATTAAATCTTAGCAAGAATCTAAAACTATATATTGAGACTAGGGTTGAGTATTGATCCGAAAGCCGAAGTCCCGAATTTCGTGGACCCAAGACCGGACTGGAGCCCATTCACCCCAGTCCGGTTGGGCCCGGTCCCTTGTACCAAATAGATCGAATTGTAAAATTGCTAGCTTATTTTGGTGGACCAAGGTCCTGACCGAAACTCATCTCAGTCTGGTTATAAGTAGCCAGATTGAAATATGCTCTTCCCTAATCAAAACTGAAACGACTAATTATTTATTCATCCGAACTTGGCTTCATCATTGCACGTCAAATTTCCAATGAGTCAATGATGTGAGTAGCTAGAAAATAGGAAATAAGAAATTGGAAGATGTCATGGCATTTTTTTGGTCAAGGTATATCAGAAAGAAAAGCATATTCCACGAAAATAAACTGATCCAATTTTTCTTTAAAATGAACTTTATTTCCGAAAGGACTTAAAAAAAAAAAGTGAAAGTGAGACGTAAGCTTAATAAGTAGATAAGAGGAGTTTTTAGCAAATGTTCTTTGATGGGTCAAAGTGTTCGAAAAATAGGATAAACAAAGGACGTCGAATTATAGAGTAGAGTAGTTAAGCTTCCTTTTTTTTGCAAAGAAAACCAACCAAACGGCCAACTGATAACTAATACCCACATGTTATTACCTTTTACCCTTAGCTTGTCTCCATCTTTCAATTTACCATGGTCCCAAAACGTTTTTCTTGCCACTTTCCTTATTTTTTTTTGCACCATTCATTTTAGCCAAAACTATGGGCACTCGTTCGCAGTTTTCATTCCAACACTCCCACTATCTCATTTCTATTAGAGGTGAAATACGGAGTATTATAAGTTAGAGTGTCGAAAAAATTGCAGTGGAGTGCCAATACGATAGTCCATCGATCCCTTCATTTTCCTCCGAGCTTTAAAGTGCCTAATCAAATCACAAGAGTATGCGATATTGATTAGAAATGAAAATCAATGTTTTAATTGAATACCTGGATCACTAAAGAGATTTTCTTGAGTAAGATTATACTCCATATCATAAAAAAATTATATACTCCGTATAATGATATATTTCATCAAAATTACACATGGATTGTTATTTTGGTACAAAGTAGTAAATGAAAATAGTAACCTAGATACATTCTAGTTTATTTAATATTTTAATTCGAGAAAATGTAATAAGCGAAAAAGTAATAACAATAATATTAACAAATGAGAAAAATAAATGTAAATGAGCTAGCAGCCTAGCAGGGAAGTTGTTTTCTCTAGTGAGTTCCCTTAGCATACAAAAATTGTGAGGTCGGTCGGTCGATAATTTAGGACACTTAGACATTGATGTCACCATTCATCCTAACACTTTAACTCGTTACAATCTGAGCCATGTCTTGTCATGCAACACTCATGTAGTTTCAGCTGATGTCAACACAACATTTTTTGTTGGAGCTTCGCATATGTATGTATGTGCATGTACCCCGGCAAAGTTGGAGATCGACACGCTAACAAGTGTAAACGCACCAAATATGTGAGTTTGCTTCCTCGCTACTTCCCTTCTAACAACAAACATTTTTCGAACCGTAAAAAAAAACAACTTACATTTTTTATACTGCTAAAAGTCTAATATTTAGATGTATAATATTACTTTTACAGAGTAATTAGGGTCTGTTTGGTCAAACTCCTACTTTTTCAGAACTACTTCTCAGAAACAGTTCCTGGAGGACAGAAACAGTTCCTGGAGGAGGAGCTCCAAATTGGAGCTTCTACTTTTGAGGCACAAATTTACATTAGAAGTGCTTCTCAAAATTCAGAAACAGTTTCTCAGTTTTGTGTGCTTGGTCAGTTTCCAGTTTCTAGGACCCAGAAACACTTCAGGAGTTTGGCCAAACACACCCTTATTATCATCATTATCAAATTCAAATTCAAAAGAATGGTAGATCGATTCGAGTGTTGTATGACTGTATATGCACGGACTATGAACCCAAACCCACTGAGGTTTGATTTTGAAATTAATTTGTTTACATTTATAAATAGCTATTAAATGCTACTCTATAAAAGTCTACAAATATATCGGTCTATTCATTAATTATTAATATCAGGGTCTGTATGTGAAGATTGTTACACCTTCAAAAAAGCTGTCTACAGGTATATATCGGTCTTATTATATCGTATGAGTGCATAAAACAAATTAATTGATGAGTTAGTTACTTAACATTTCTCAAAATCAAAGTTATTTGAGTCATGGCCTTTGTTTAGTGTACTATTTCATTTGGGACCCAAGTGTTTCCACCGATGAAGGCATAGTAGTGTCCATTTTTCTTGTTCTCACCAGCTCTCAACAATTCTAAGAGCATTCCAACCGAAAGGGAGTGATGACTTGTTAAGAGAGCTAAAGAATCACAACTTTTCACCAAAAGAGATGTATGGACTACCTTATCTTCCTCGATAATTGACTGAAACTTTCATGGAGGCAGGGCATGCAGTTCTTTTCATATCTTTATTATGTCGATCATTAATGTCATATTAATATAATGCATTTTAGTTGTAATCTCCAAATTAATATCGAAATATCTACACCCACTAGAAATGATCTTTGATTGAGTTCACACTTCACACTTTCACTATTTCAATGAAAAGTTTATGCAGATGGTTGAGACTCGGTCAGTTGATGTATACCCTAATATGGCTCCTCAGAGGAGTGATCTTGACCTGAGTTTGAACTTTCAAACGTCGATAATTCACAGTTCTACCCAACCCGAAACATGAACAATGAACTGAAGCATCATTTAGACGTATACCAACCCACGATGGTCACACATAGAAGATGTAGCCCTCAGTTACAGAAACATTGTGGTTTTGACGACATAATTTTCCAAAAGAGATAAAATGAAGGACGTACGATTGGATTGTTAGGGGACGACAGGCCAACGGTCCAACGTGTTGTACATTCCGCAACATCAATCTACGTGGTGCTGACTTGGTTCACATGCATGCATGAATTTTAGATGAGACTTTTTATTGAATTTCATGCCAAATTTTCATCAAAAGATTTTCCTCCTAGGACCCCCTTTTTTTCTTCATTATATTTATATATTTTCAAAGATCCCTTTTGACATAGACATATCACTTTGTACAGGTAGGTAACCTTTTGACTAATTAATTAAGCAGTTACGATTATAGAACATATACATACATATCCAGTAAAGAGTGGCTATATTTAGAACAGTATATAGAACACGAGTACACAACTCACACCATTCCTGTATGAAAATGTTCCTCGTATGACGTATGCCGTATATATACTGCATACACCAATATCACGGCAATGTGCGTGTACGTTACGTATAGCGTCACTCTTTGAGTAGGACTATAGGAGTGATGAGCAGAGAGAAGTATCAAAGTTAGGCGGGAGAATCTGAGGACCTTTAAACTGTCAGCCCATGATTTCAATTTCCAGGTGGAATATTACTTTGCTGAATCGGACATGATTGTATGCTGCATCAGCTCTGATGTTACATCCTCTTACCCTCCCTCTCGTCCTTGTCAGAAATTTATTAATTCAAAACTTATGACCTTGATTATATTCTCTGAGATTTATATATACAACCTTTTGCCGCCCCCCTACAAATCGATCCATTTTCTGTACCAAAAAAAAAAAAAAAAACAAATCGATCCATTTTAAACATTTATAATTTGGAACTATACTATATATACTCCGTTGTCTCCGTATATAACAACTTGTTCTTACATTCTTTTGTTTCTTTTGGTGTAGGATGCATGGATATTTGAAATTTTATTTTAACATTATTATACATACGTAGTCCAATCATTCTGTTCCCGTTAATAGTGTACATTTTGACTTATAACATGTTAATCGATAATGTTTATTCTTTCATATTGTATTAAAACGTAGCAAGCTTATAGCAAATTACTGGCCAATTAATAAGCTGGAAACTAGGCATGAACCGAGTAGGAGGCATTACGTACTCACGTCACGAGTAGCATATAGTTGGCTTCATGGAAATTAAATGGCTAAATTTAAAAATAAGAGATATAGAAAGAATCTCTCGTCGCAGGAGAGTCGGGATAAAACGAATTGCACTTTCAGGAATGACGTCGCATTGTCAAAGAGTTTTGGGGTATGTTTCATTTTGCTTACATTTAAACTTTGAATGAATCCTACTAGCTACTCCTACTTCCCACGCCTTATGGTAGTTTTAACAGTATTTTGGATAAGGTTTGGCGTGCCGGATTTGGTTCTGATGGCTACGTTTTAGTTAGATTCCGCACGCATTCTTTGAATTAATTACTTTCTAGCTAGATTAAGAAAAGGTGCCATGTTCTAATTGATGATCTATCTTAAGGCTCATAATTAAGAATACAATGTATACATACTCGTAATTTATATGCGAGATATAATCTTTTATTATCCGAGTTTAATTGGTTTCTCAGCTCTATCTTAGTAATTAGTAATTTTATTAGCAATTTTCATTATGAAATCGAAATGGCGGAAAATGTATCGTATAATATATTTGGATTCAGATCCTCTGGAGTTATTTTTCCCTGGAGTTGATAGAGTTTACAATAAGTGGAAAACATAAATGAAAATGTTTTTTTGAAAGAAATGAATAAATCTATATGGTAGAGTTAAATTTCCATTTTGAGTAAATTCTACCATATAGAGTTATTTTTCAACTCCAGGGGATCTCAATCCAATATATTTTGAATAACTGATCAAATTACTAAAATATAATAATAATAATAATAATAATAATAATAATAATAATAATAGGAAAATTTCGTAGTTGATTTATTAGTCTGCAACACTACATTTATTCTTTAACCATATAATACATGTTGACACAGTCTACTCGTATCAACTCTTGTAAGTTGAATACCGTAGAAAATTTGGGAGCGAGCTAATTAATAAGGTAAGTTAGCTAGCGTGCTCGCTTATGCAATATTACTTCATGTAGTCTTTTGTTTTACATGCACTGTTTATAAATCCAAAAGAGGAACTCGTTGTCGCGAGGGTTGAATATCACACAACTTAAAGATTCTATAGTAAGAGTAACTATGCATGTCAGAATACTAACACAAAATGGAATCTCGTAAAAGACAAGAAGAGACGTGATATTGAAGTCCTCAATCAACCTCTACACACGGTGACATTGAGTTTTACCCTTGCGTACGGAACCAAATTTGATTGTACCAAGGGTAATTATCACCAGCCAGCTAGCGCACTGAAAAAAGGAGAATGGTGAACGGTGGAATGACAATACTAATTTCGGTATCAGTTTTATTATAATTTGTGTCGACTTGAATTCTAAGAATTTGATACGGAGTATAAAATAAGGAGAAAATTTAAACAATATTGTATCTAAAATGAGTCGTGGATGTCACGAGGTGGTGATTGTTGTACAAAGACATTAATCGTGAGTAATAGTAGCTCGGAAATTCCGTGTTGGTGATTGTCAACTCCGAGTAAGTTCCAAAAGACGACCATGATATCTAATACAAATTTACTAAAAAATAGTTAAAAGGGTAACATTGTAACATTTATCCCCTCGACTTGTAGAAATAAATCTCATTCCAATTCAACTTCTTTTTTCCAATTCTGAAACCTCATTTGGCTTCACCTGTGTATCAATATGTGATATTTGCTTATTATTTTAAGATCGGTTAGTACGACGGAGTAATTAAAATCCGGGTCCAGAGAAATTACTAATTTTACCCTCGAAATGTCCTTTGTTTTTTTATTTTTACCCTTTTTCATATTATATATTTGTTGACTTCTCGTTTTACGAAGGAGAGAACTATTACTATAAATTTTCAATCAATCGTGTAAACTACGAATCTATGATAATTAGTAGACGAGGAGACAAGATTAGAAATTACAAGAAATTGGTCAATGTCGTTATTAGCTAAGATTTCACAATGAAAAAGAAAGATTATTGTGGTTCAAAGCTTCATCAAGGTAGGGGATCGTTCAATTCTCATAATTTTACGTACTCGAGAACATGCATAAGTAGGGCAGTTAGGAGACAAATCATGTAAATAAACTGAAATAAGCATCAAATTCAACGATTAGGACCTCCAAACTTGTACTAAATAGCCAACTCCTTTGTTTTACTCATTATATTCCATCATATTTGGACCATTAATTAAGCATCTAACCTTTATTTGTGAAAAATCATACTAGTATACTCACCATACTGTATAGACTCCATATAACAACAATTTAGACGACATATGATGTTAAAACTTTACATGTATATGTTCCCTACAAAACTTAGCCTTATTTATTAAGACGGTGTACCGTGTCTAATGCATGCAAGTATCTTTTTATCTCTAGTTTCGATTTTTTTTAAGGCAATAATCACATGCTTTTCCGAACGACATTTCATATACTCCTTATGGCCAATAACTCGGCATAACTTATGGCGATTTCTAGTCTTCTAAATTACTCCGTATTGATTTATACGGATCAAGTCAGATCAATTGGAAAGTACGGAGTATATAATAATAATGTCAATAGATTTTGTGATATGTGTTCAATATTGTCCAGTAGATTTCATTTTGACTATTGACGGCGAAATCTGCAAAATATGCAGAGACTAATTCATGTGATGACTTGGCTCCGATGCTCCTATGATTCATCATATCTTCATTGCGATTATCCATGTTTTTTGTTGTTTTGTTTGATCTTCAATTCGCAGAGCACAAGTTTTTGACCGTTAGTTTGTTTGAGACTCAGAGACAGATCAAGTCCTTACTTCATACGTAAGCTACATCTTATGGCTTTCCTTAGTAAGACATCACTACACACAGTGGGAGAACTTGAGAAACAATTACGCGTACTTAATTTTCGTTTGCTAACGTTTGATTTAAATATATATAATGAATTCAAATTAAGAATTCACGGTCGAAACAAATTCTGATAGAATATACCACTTTACATTTATTTAATTTTCTGACACGAGATGACAAAAAAAAAAACCCGAGTAGAGATTATTCATTCATATGAATAACATTTGCAAATATTAAAAAGTTAAACTATTGTTTTTAAATATGTATACAATATGTATATAAGATTTCCATGTATGATAACTCGTTTCATATCTGAAGTTACAGATTGTGTCGTTCATACGTCAATATAATAGTATTAAGAATTCATGAGGAGCTTGAGAGGTCAAGGTGTTTGTTTGTTTGGTTAGGAACAAAAAGAGCCAAAACTTCAAAAAAAATTGGCGGGGAAGTTTCAAGGCAAAAAAACCAATTAACGCCCAACATCACGGCTTAGTTAGAGGGGAGTAAAACAAGGGAGAAACGAGCAAAATCAGTTGTCGTCTATGGGGACCACCGTTATTGTCCGTTATGACCGTTGCCACGTTACTGACACGTGTTACCCTGTAAGTGGCCCTACCTGACAGTTGACCGTTCAAGTTGTACGGCTCTTTCATGGGGCCCTTGCTATCCTAACCGCTGCCGACATTTCACTCCATTTTAATATTCCTATTTTTTTTTTTGCGTAAATTCATTTTTTGTTTGGATAATTTTTATTTGTCCACCTAACCAACCCACTAAGAAGAGTGAGATAGGGACACGTGACTGGTTTGGCCGGTCACTCACTAGGCAAGCAGCCGCGTACACGTGACGCTTGTCAGGCTTCTACCCACGTTCACTTGTTTTATTTTTTATTTTTATTTTTCATATAGTTTGACTCCATTTAAGTAGGATAATAATTGAAAATAACTCTTTTATCATAAAATTTGAAACAAAAATATTGTCGCGTAATTTCATAAATACAACGTTAATTTTAATAAGTTTCAAAATAACCAATTCATCTTGGAGCTCAGGAAATTAATTTCATGTTATATTTTAGTTAATATGAGATAATTTTAATTATTATAGTACTGAATTTTTTTACAAAGTAGTACAGACTACATAGAAGCAGGTAATGCTACGCGGTTGAGGATATCAGTAATTGAACTCGGGACATCTCATAAGCGGATAAATAGGTTGATTTTCAAATAATTGGGTCAACCTTGATCCTCATATATGATGCATTATTACTCTCATAAGTAGCTTCAGATATCGATGAATCTTCTTACCACTATCAAAAAAAAAAAAAAAAATCGATGAATCCGTTTGCTTACCAATAAAAATGACGAATTTTAATTGTCAGTTAAAAATGTATTGGTATTTTCATTTTGGTTATACATTTAAATAATTGTCACAAATATCTTTAATTTCACATACTATAAAACAGTTTTAATTTACATTCCGTAGTTTGATGACCACCATACCGCTTGTTAGTCGAAGATCAAAAGATTTCTATATCTATCATTCTTGGAAACTAGCTAGCTAGAAAGTACAAGTAACCATGATAGAGAATACTAGGCGCGAATTTGAATTGACATACACGTAGTATTTTTATGGAGTATGGAGTCTCTATCAAGTAAAAGAAAATAGAATGAGTTACAGTTACTCTTGAGTAGTGTTGAGATTTATTTTCCATATGACGTGATATGGCGGAGAATGGATTCTATGTAAAATCGAAGTATCCATCATTACATAAATATTGGGGTTCCTTACGTTTGACCTATTTGTAAACTTTAGACTGTTTGCGACCCGTGTGATTGCCTGATTGGGACGTACGTCGTCTCTTGGCTTGCATGTGTTTGACGAAGATCATTACTTGAAAATTCGCACCATCATTCATGGTTTGTATTGCACGATTCATACATGGATCGGAGTACTAATTACTAATTAACATGCACTACACATTACATATACCATTAATTTTTCAATAGTGAAGTCGAAATTCGAACCATTGTGCATTTGTACTTGTATCTGAAAAAACGTTAAAGAATTGATGTTAAGATAGAAAATTATTGTTTGATCTCTACCATCAATAACATAATGTTTTCAAATTTCAATTGGGGATTATATAGTTTATTCATGCATATACTCCGTATTAGAGTTTGAATTATGACTTATTTGCGGTATGTATCAAGTTCAAATGTTTCAGTTTCCAAGATGGGTCCTTTAACCTTTATTTACAATCCTTTGATCAAGCTACAACTCCACCTCAACAATAGCAACTCCTTTCGAACCCTAATTTCATGAGGGAATTCTTGTCTTTATATACTTCGAGATTTGATAGCATGACCACGTAAAATAAAGGAGACATGGTGAGCTATTGGATATTTGGATATACGTGAGTACACATATACTGTATAGTTTAATAATGAACAAAGGAGCTAGATTAAACCTGTCGCATAAAAGTAAAATTAGATGCATACTGGTGGCTGAATCTGCGGGCCAAAAAGGCTAGGAAAAGACAAATAACTCCCCATATTTTCCATTATATCGTACTTTTACTACTTTACTAAGCTAGTTAGTGAAGAAGAAATGTTTATTCTAGGATTTTTAAACACATATTAAATGTGAAAGCTCACTAACAAGTAACAATCTACTACATTTCTACAATGTTTTTACATGATAAATTGATAATGTAATAATTTAGTCGTTTTGTTTATTTGATATGGTACACCCACTCTCCTGATCTCCAGCAACTATAGCTACTCGTCTGCCTGGAGTAGCATTATTTTTGCATTCCTGATCTTCAATTAATATGAAATCTCAAATAAATAACATACATACAGAAAACCCGTATAAAAGTTTCGAAGTTGAGCCGGAGAACTAAATTACGCGCGGAGTATACCGGGCTACCGGCCGGCTACCTCCGGTCGGATGAGACCAGTGATACTACTGTAGGAGATACTTAATTAGTACAGAGAAAAACGTAAAACTCGACATACATGCAAATAGTAGTGCAGCATGTGGGATATTTAATTTGCTAAAAAAGAATCTGAATGAGAGCAAATGAAAATCAACATCGAATTTCCTGAAAGATATATATATATAGTACCAAAACCATTAATTATTTGACAATTCATGACATCTACCAACATGACATACACCTGCTGGCTGCTGCCAACCTCTGCCAAAATTCAATCACACTTGCGTACTTGAGGCTAGGATCATGGCCGTATCTCATGTTGAGTCATCATCATTGTTCACAGCAAAAATTCCACTTCTCTATCGATCATTATTATGGCATACTCCATACAATACAGATCGAGCAATGCTACACACAACACTATGTTATATACTGATGTTATAAAATAAGGTAGATCGGTAGCTAGTCTCGCTCCTTCCATTGTAAGCGAGAACGGGTTAGTGCTACACCGGTAATTAATAAGAAGGACGACGACCACTTAAGATCAAAGCTCAAAGTCTTCTTCTTTACGCCCTATTATTAACATTTCAAGATCAAAAGTTATAAAAGGGGCTTCCCTAGTAACAGCATGCATGCATGTGAAGCTGTGTAGAGGACCATGTGAAGCTCCATAGAGGAGTGCCTGCTCAATTGTGCAATCACCCGACAACTTTTTCGTTTGTATTACTAGCTAGTTGACGCACAAGCACAATAGTTGTTTCGTGAAGGGAAGATATATGATCCAACCGTAACACCATATTAACAATGTTAATCTCATCAATTTCGATTATATATTACCGTTGAAAACAAATTAGAGTTTGTGAAATATTTGAAGAATAGAAACAAATATATACCGATGAGGCGATGATTGATCAGACCATGAATGTAATAAGTAATTAACAGTTTAACACCACGCACATCAACATTGTTGTTGTAGTGCATGTATTATACGGAGTACATACCAGATTGGTAATATATTTTGGCCAACCCCTTGGACACAAAGTTCACAAATTGCGTGACTTGCAATTTGCATTACAAAATTGTTTTTATCATTTTATCTTAAAAATTAAAACTTTTTAGGTAAGACGACTACCACCTTAAAAAGTTATAATAAGTCGGTCGTAAAAGAAGCTTTTAATTCAACTGGAGCATGTGCACCCCTCAAAATTCAACCATGTAACCCTATATTGTTAGGGCATATTTGCAGAAGATAGGGATGAAGAGTGCGTTATCAGTCGGGTCAATAAAGGCAATGCCCCATGTGAATCAAAGTCATGGTAGTTATGGCAGTTGAAGGTCCCCCAAAAAACCCACCCATAATTATACCACACATATACACACATAAATATATCCTAAGTAATAATTATCAAATAGTAATTCCATAACAATGTTGTACCGTGCATCAGAAGAAAACTACTCCTACAACTCTTAAAACTATAGGGTGTACCGTGTACATCATATATGGTCCTGTTTCATATGGGGTATAATGTAACATGCAAATGAAGTTTTTCAAGGTATAATTTGGGGGCAGATTCTTCCCTATCAATCTATGATGATCATGTTCCTTTTAATTTAAGGGTAGTGGTCCAATGGTCCTACACAAGATTTATGTTTGATCATGAGATCATTCACGTCTGTTTGATCGTACAGGATTATATCTTTTTAAGTCACCAACTGCCTTGTACATTGTATGGCCCCTTCCTGTTTCTTTAAGGACCCCCAAGTAAGATTGCTTAACTAACAACTAACTTTAATCATCTTAATTAAGTCTTTACATGCGCGTCGTAATCCTAGTTTAACATTTTGCGAGTAATATTATAAAAACCTTTCTTACGCCCCCACATACGAGAGTAATTAATACACTCGTTATTACATAAGCCACAGGCGAATCGATTCTTCGAAAATGTACGGAGCATATGCATATGACTAAGGAGACAAATTCATGATGTCTTGAGCTAGTAAGTATTGATATACAATATTTGATCATGATGGCGTTATATTTTATTACAGAGAAAGATGAATACATTTGATCACAAAAGTCAAACACATACTCCGTATTAACTTTTTATTCTTTATTTTATAGGAACTAAAAGTAGAAGTAAACACGCAATCTGACCATCCATTCTTTTACACCTCCCCTCTTTATCAAAGGTAGGGAAATCACAACAAGAAATCTAAAAAAGTGTAAATGCTAATTGACTTACTATACACCATAGAAAAATAACCACGTTGGTGGGAATAATTAGAGCATTAGCAATGGAAGAACTCACATTTGAGTTCTTCTCATGCCACCTCATATTTTTCAAACTCAATGCATAAGAACTTAAACCTACAATGGAAGAACTAACGCTCTTGGTTCTTAACTAATATTTTTTAATTATGCCCACTCTTTCTCTCTCCTAGTTTTCCGCAAGAACTGGGTTCTTAAATAAGAACTCGGTTCTTATTTTATACCTCCCACAATGGAAGAACTTGCAATTTGTGGTTCTTATTTAAGAACTCGAGGTGGATGAACCACCATTGCACATGCCCTTAGGGATCATAATGTTGAGCTTCATGCAAAAAATCTTCCATAAATTGCTTGCTAACAAAGCACTTTATATCTCAACATTTTGTAGTAGAAGTCACCCCACACGCATTTAATTTTTATGTATGTATAATACTAGCTTAGTATGAGCTTAGTGGAAGGATCATGTAATAATGTTTATTTTAAGTCGTTTTTTAATACGACGTAATCTCTGTAATTAACAAATCTTGTAAAGGACGACCGCATGACAGTTTTCACAAAAGTTGGTCGTTTGGATTAGGTTGCCTTTTGCCCTTTTTACGTTCTTCTCTCCTTCATTCCCTCTTCATTCACTTTTACTAAACTAAGGGTTTTAGAATAACTTTAAAGCTCCTCCACTATGTTCATGTATATAATCTGTCTGATCATAACTTATATGGTTCGATTGTCAATTTTCAAGATAAATTTTGCTGGGATTCGAAAGTTGATGTGGCGTTAGCTAGATTAGTCCTAAAAGTCAATTACGAACATTATCTCCAACGATTTTATACAACCAGTTTATCATAAAATTGAAGATTTAAGGTTGACCATCCTATTGTGGTTTCGACGACTTTCAGTCGTCAAGGTTGAACTAATGGTTAGAAAATTTACTTTGCCCCCACAATATCGAGTTTAGATCCATGTATCTTTACCCCTACAGTAATTAACAAACTGTGTACAGAAGAACTTGATGGTTTGAAAGGTTTACTCTCACACCTACACGACTACATGTCCAAACTCCAGGCCTTTTTGGCCTTTTTCTTCGCTAGGCCCGCCTAAACTCGATATTTAGCCCAATAGTTCCAACGACAACCTTTGGCCCTAAACATTAATATAATCGGCCCACGGAATTACAGCCCAGGTATGGACTGAAGTCCAGCAACTCTAGGACGTGCAAAATTCTATTCTCCTGCTAGAGTCGCTTCAAACAATTGCTCTTAGAAGTGCTCTGAGCTTATGAACTGCGAGTTGTGACGATCGATCACGAAAAACTCACAGTAAGATTTGATTTGGGATCGAGTGAGACCTTATTGTCGGGAGGTGATTTTTACACTTCCATTTACGATTGATTTCTGTTCTTGAAGTTGGGGTCTAGAATGTGTGAAATTGTGAATGCAAGATAGCATTCGGTGATATACTTTGGCTAATGCATTACTTTGCTCCTTACTAGTTGGTATGGGTTAGTTCAGCATGAGCCAAACCAGGCCGATTTATCCACGCCTAAATACCAGCCCACGCCTTTTTCCCTGGTTGAACCATGCCAGCCCAGAAGGAGCTTTCTGGGCTGGTTCAGTTCAAAGCTGGTTCTGAAAAGTCCGTTAGAACAAAGTTGGACATATGGGGTGAACTTGAAGATCTAGGACTCTCCACCAGGACCAACTTGATGCTCGGGTCATGGCTTGCATTTGCCAGACCCGTCTCAGCATCTTATACGCCTGGTCACTGATCCCTGGTCAGTGGTCAGTGACCAGGCTAACGGTCACTGATCACGACTCACGATATCTATCAATAATGCCTCATTTGGTTGCTAAGCCTCACTCTGTCCAGTCGCAGAAAGCTTCAAATCAAACCAAATGTTCGACACCCAACACTCCTTACCTCGACACAAGCAAAGCGTGTTTGGGGCACTGGGTAATGTCGATTTTTGTTTAATGATAACGACAAGGATAGTAATACGGAAATGGTACACAAGTAACACAACACTAAGATTTAATCTTTTAGCATAAAACAGAAAACAAACATTTCTACGTCTTCACAAGGAAAGCCATATACATTACGCATGAAGAGTATAGTTGTTGTTTTATAACTTAAAATATGAATAAAATCAAGGCATACCTTAGTTCGTACGACGGCAAGTTGACAAATTGTTCATGTGAATTGAAAATGAGAGGTAAGTACGACCTGACCTTTTCTTAGACGGATAATAGTGGCACAGCACGCATTGCAGAATAACCCCATGACCAAATCTTCACTGATTATCTGATTCCCACCAACCTGTGTATTCATCAGAACAAATTGGACGAGATGCGAAATCGATTGCAGATCACAATCGTCTGCCAGAAACAACATGAAAGATCAGCACCCTCCACCCCATCATAACCCGACAAGACGGGGAGGTAATATTTTCAGCAGATTATACACCAGCCCCACTTCGTATGGTGTCCTCATCATCCTTTCTTATGTAATCCTGCTAGCCGTATCTTACAGCTTAGGCTTCTCGAGAGGCTCATCTTTCAGCACCGGATATATCCCAGCTTTTGAGATTTTCAGAACGCCTGCAATTGCTAGGTCATCTGAGACTCTGCATGTACAGCTTGAACCTCTGTGTGCAGACCCAGTCTCACCTGAACTGGTTCGACACACCATCATTGAGCGAACGTACAATGGCATGTCCCCTTATGAAGGCTTCAATTCAGGAAACTTCACATCATCCCTCCTTTTAAAGAAAGTAAAAGGGTCGGGTTCAGATGGGGCCATTTACAGGAATCTAATCCAGAAAGTCCAGCCAAGGACCATAATTAAGTTTGGTGCCATCGTGGGTGCATCAGCAGCTTATATGGTAAATTTAACAAGTCAGATGGGCCTCCAGACGCAAATTCTCTGTCTTGATGACTTCCGTGTATGGCCAGGACTTCAAGACCAGCTTGAAGATATGACGCTGCTGCTAAACCAGTTTATGCAATATGTGATTACTCAAAATGCTACAGAATCCATATTGCCTGTACCCGTGTCCAGCAATTCAGCTTTTGAAAAGCTCTGTGAATGGGGTATTTTCGGTGACTTGATAGAAGTTGATGCAGGCCGTGATTTCCTCTCTGCTTGGTCTGACATCAACAACGCATACAAGCTGTTAAGACCAGGTGGGGTCCTTTTTGGTCATAACTACTACACATCCTACTACAACAGAGGTATCAGACAAGCCGTCAGACTGTTTGGCCAAGTCAACAACTTCCGTGTTAAGGCAGATGGACAGCATTGGATGATTATGTCAGCTTGAACAGGTTCACATAAATCTACAGAAGTGGAAACCTGATATTAGTGACAACATAGTGGAATCACTGAAGGACCAAACCTAACAACACGACGCCTGGGTGCAATTATCCTCTATTAACACTAATTGATGAATTACGAAGTGTGGCAAGTTTGAACATTATTATGTTGAAAGGTCCCTTTGGAGTCCTACATAGGCAGA
Organism: Spergularia azorica; assembly: GCA_038382645.1. Classification (NCBI taxonomy): domain Eukaryota; kingdom Viridiplantae; phylum Streptophyta; class Magnoliopsida; order Caryophyllales; family Caryophyllaceae; genus Spergularia; species Spergularia azorica. Next base: position 6,114,755 of record JBBYHQ010000009.1, read on the forward strand.
TCAGGATTACAGGATATGTTAAAACAACTAGAAATGTAGTCACTGTAAAAGTGGTTCGTTTTTCATCTGTGGCTCAGTAGTTTTTCTTGTAGTAGTACAATTTGTTTCATGTCTTTTGGGGTCGGGAAGGGAGAGGGGGGCCTTTCTTGTGTCCTAGGCACATAGTAAACCATTTAACTAATGCACATCAGGTATAGTCTCGCATTTAATACTATGATAAAGGCAGGAAAGATGGGAAATTTGATGCAGTGGTTATCAGATTGTATTACTAACATGTACTAATTTACAAAGCATAACGACTATAAGTGAGTCATGAGTCTATATCCATTATCCAGTCATAACAAAGGCAGGTAAGCAGGACAGCTCTAACCCAAAGCATGGCACCTCAGACAAACATATAACATCATGAAATTACGGACGGCAACTCAAACCTAAAATTCAGATTATAGTTTCAACTAATACTGGCCACTCTCCAAAGAGATTACAGTCACGGACTGCTAAATGTTTCTATGTTTGAAGTTAGGGAAGGCAACTGGAGTGTATTGTACATCTATTCACAAGTAATATGCATATGCATTTCCAGGACGAAATATCTTACCAAAATTTGATGAGTAAAGTCCTTAAGAATACAAGGCAAGCGATGATGGAGCCCCCAAAGAGGCAGGCTCGAAGAAATAGTCTCCTCCTTCCAGGACTGAAAACAGTGACATAAAGGGAACTCACATCCAAGATAGATTCACCGTCAAGACAGTACACCTGATAAGACAGAGAACTTTAATTGAAAGACAGAAAACTTCTGTCTTTACTGGAAGAAACAACAGTGAAAGAGACATTTTTTTTTGGTTGCGACACACGAAACGATAAAGTTGGCTAGTATCAATTCATTTCTAATAAGGATCCATGTATAGATAGTAGTCACTTAGGTGATAGCTGATGTAAGGTGAAGTATGATATCACTAAAGCAAGCAAAGTATGCCAACTTAACAGCTCAAAGACCTTAACTTCCAGATATTCGAAAGCTGATCTTTATCAGGGAATTAAATTTTACTTTTTCCCAAAGGCATCCAACACTACCAATGGAATAGTGCAAATATCATCAAAAGATCATTCATACCGGAAGACTGTTAAGAAGGGCCAGAGCTAGTGATACTTGGAAGGTCCACACAAAAATCTTCTCAAACAGATCGGGTACACATGCACCAAAGGTGAAGGCGAATCGTGGCTGATATGATGTTAGCCTTACAGAATGTGCCATGGACAGTGCATCACCCACATACAGGAAAGACTTATGACAGTTCTCTTCATAGTCAGATATATCAGTTGTAGACAGGTTGCATTGAGAATTATAAGGACTCCGATAAGTTATCTCAGCCCACACTACCCCAGGCTCTTGAACTGGTGACAAGCAGAGCTCGTTCTGAAATTTTGTGATGCCAATTATCAGACAAGGTTAGGAAAACAACTACCAAAGCAGGCATCTGACAAAGTCCCTTATATTCAAACATTCACCGCCCCCACTATCCACGGGGGAGGTGAAGTAAAGAGAAAATGAAAGCTTTTACCTCTGAACATATACAGCCACTCCCAGATGTCCCTATGCTACCACAACTTCTGAGACTGGCAGCATCAGCAGAACCAAGGCAATATCCACTGGTAGTGTTTAACTGAATAATTGACTCATCTGCGATAGCAGAAAGGGCCCTAAAGTCAACGCAGGGAATTGACACAAATGCAATATGCTCAGCAGGACAAGCAGACTGATTAGACACTGAGAACAATCTTCCACTGTTCTCCATCAAATGATTTGGGCCACAATAAGTTCTCCTATCAAAAGATGGGTGGCCCTTCATATCCTCAACCTTGGAGCTGGTTAGAGATCGCTTCTCAAGAAAATCTGCCATTTCTATCCAGTCCACTGAAGTAAGAATCTTCGATCCCTCTAATGACACAATGACGTCACCAGGAGACAGGTACCCAGTCAAAGGAGAGCTGGCAGACACGTCGACCACCTGAACTCATATCATACAAATAAGCTTTGTGTTCAACACATTTACTAGATATATAAATATTGTACGTATATATGTCAAGATTTTTCATTTACCATTGGGCCATCCCCATGTATGAAGAGAGGAGAAAGGATTAGGGGCAATAGCAACAATGCCAATCCACAAGCTGCACAACACTTAAAAACAGGAACAACACAGTATTAAGCAAAAAGGCTAAAATCATAATAAAAAGTATAGCACTTCACACCAAGAGCCAAGCTTGAGTTTTACTGAGTGGTCATTGCCACGAAAATTCAAAAAGAAAAAAAAAAGTGCACTAACTCACCACAGCATTGTGCCAAACACCAGCACAATAAATGCGAAGAGCAGAAGAGCGTGGCTTAGTCTGCAATACTTCAGAGTTGAACGCAACCAGTGCTCCAGGAAACAAAATAGCGAGGAAAATGGCAATGTATTCTAACTGTATGCCTTCACTGCTCGTCGTCAAAGTAATGCCTACAATGGCAAAAATTAGGAAGCTGTTCTAGGAATGATGGCTAATTTGTATCATCTCAGAGACACTCAAATTCATGTTGCACTTTAATCATATGAACTAACACTTATACAGCTATTTCAGAGAAAGAGCCGACCTTGCAGCAGCAACAGCGTGTCCAAATTCATGTGCAATGACAGATATTATGGTTGCAACGACCACATACCCAAGATCAGCAAGCGACATTTTAAACCTTAAAGCCTACACATAAAACCTGCTTTTTAGACCATGAACCTAAAATACAGAATTCCGCATTATAATATATACTTCAAAACCTGAGAAAGACATGCAAAAAAGTATACAAAGAAAAACATCTTACCGAAGGATGAACACCAAACAGTAAAGAATTGAAAAGATCGCTAAGCTTGTTATTACCACTGGTTAGCCACGGCGTTGTAGCTAATTCCCACATAAGCATCTGTTCATACAAGGTGCAGAAAAGAATATAAGAAACCACGAAACTTAGACATAAATATGTATAATATAAATGCTAAAAGGCACATCTCTGTCTAAAATCTGCATGATCCTAACCATGGTGACTCCAAGCAGCAAGCTTAAGCTAAAACCAACGCCCACGGTAAACCAACCTCTCAAAAACCTGTACAAAAGCATTTAAAATTTATTGTTGAACACTATAAAGTATAAACAGAAGCTCAAATTGAGTCCAACACTAAAACATTTTGCAAAATACACTCCATGTCAAGGGAGTGCAATAGCCAATGCATCCCTTCCAAAGGGGAGGCTCTGAAAATCACTCCTGAGATTGCAAATCAGCTCCCAAGGCATTTACGCCTTTCTCGCAAGGCGAACTGTAAAAATCGATTATAAGGGCTTGTTTTGTAGAAAGGGTGTAATGTAATCACCATTACGAGTACCATCCATTGAGCCCAAAAATAGAAAAGAGTGAGGGGGTTGGGTGTAATCCTCATTCCAATGAAACAAAATCTCCATTGAGCTAAAGCAATTATTTTTGTTCAACTTTAACCAACATAACTATCATTACATCATTAGACGTAATATCAACTACTTTCTCCCCCTTGTGACTTTGTGAGTCCTCTTTCTCCCTCTCAAATTTCACATCTTTTGTACTAATTTCATTCCAATACATTGTAATGGGGATTAGTCATTACACCCAACCAAACATAACCTAAGAGTGCATATCAGTTCTCGAGCTCCTAGTAAACACGACTACACGAGATTGCGTACATCTGAACCTCCCCAAACCCCACAAACAGGCAGAATTCAAATTCAACAGCTACCAATCTACCATTGTAGTTGTATAATACAAAAAGCTAGCAAATTGATCAAGACATGGTAAAGGGCAGTAATTACTAATTACATAGGCAATAAAAAGTATAAACCTGGCATGTTTTTGACCAAAATGGTAAAGGGGTTCATTGAGACAAGAAATCTTAATGTCACAATACCTGCATAATAATCAGAATTCAACTTTATCAAATCACTACCCCTAAAATAAAAATTACAAAATTATTTGCAACATAATATTTGAACATTGTATCATAATCATATGCTATGTTTATTTGTTTGAGTTAAGCAAACATATGGTATAACATATGTTATAAGTTGATTGAGAAAGAAAGATGGAAGCGTAAAAGAGAAGATTGTTGTATTACCAACAAGAAAGGGTGTTGGAGAGGCGAGTAGAACGCAGGGGTAAAAGGGTCTGACCACCCCTTGTTCTTGCTTGCCTTCTGAATCTTCTTCCTTCCATTGTAAACTTCTAGACCACCATTTTTTTTCTCCAGGATTCTTCTTCTTTAAGTTGCAGAGAGCCAGAGAGTGAAGAGAAACTGAAGAATATTTCCGGGTCAAACTGAAACTGATACAAACAGGCCCGACTTGGACTTGGGATGTTACTAGGTCCCGAACATCTGATCCGAATTACTCGATCTGAACATCCGAAATCGAACGAAAAAGGGCTTTTGGGTGTGAACCCGTATAACCATGAAGGCATGTACTATTTGGGCCTATCATATCCACCTAATCAAGCCATGTAAAATGAATTTGCTAAATGTTTAGCCGATCCCGGAAAATCGACTTTAAACCTCACTTTGATCGAAAACAAGTTAAAGTGGACATTTGATTTAGAATTCGAACTCATTAGAAGTTAACTAAACCAAAAGTTATCTGAATAACCAACATGTCAGCGTTTGATGTAGAATTGTAGATGATCAAAAATTGAATCCAGATAGACCATAAACACGAGATTTCGGTGAAAGTGGAATATAATTTAACATTTAGTCACACACTCGTATTGTCTTTTAATAGCTATCTCAATAAATGTGAAAATGTATAATGTAAAAAGGAAAAAAAAAAGGGAGTTAAGAAAAAATAATTTCGTCTTGAGTACCTTTTCTTAGGCACGTTTTAGGAGATTTTAGGCACGACACTTGAAGTAAGATATTGTATGTCTAATATAAATCTTAGATACAAACTTCATTTCATTTGAACACTTTCTAATTTACGGATTACTTAAATGAAAATTCGGATATAAACTCACACCCATGACTCCATGAGCCATGGGACTATGGGAGTAACACTAAATACTAATGACTTGGCTTTACGTGTTGGTAAGCATAGTACCCAGTACAACTTACTAATGATATGTGAAGTTGGAACTAACATGCAAGTCTATTATGTCATCATATTGCCATGTGTTAGCAAAATTCCTTATTTTGATGGTACACATTAGTGGTGCAAAGTTTGATTAGTTACTACTAGCAGCCTTTCAAGATGATCACTTAGCTTACATTCTTCTTTATAAGATCTCGAACATGTACATAACACAAGATTGGTCATTTTAATTTCATTAATCTTTTGTTGTTAAAGTACTTTATCATGAGGTTTAATATTGTCCTAATTAATGCCAACTTAACCTTTACTTTTATAACTTTTAGGTAATACTAAAGTGAATCTATACTCCAAATCATCAACTCAATTATTGGTCACACTTAGCCAAACACTAGTCTATGTATATATGTTCTGTCACTGTAGCATGAAACTGGTGTTGTTGGTTCCAAAATGAATGCAAGGGTACATTATGACAGGTTGATGCTCAGTTTCCACATGAGTTGTACATCAGGTTTAGCTAGTTCACATAATCATAATTGATGATGATATGGCAATGTTAGCTTAAGTACAGTGGCGGAGGCGTTTAGTGATGACGCGTGGTGTAAGGTAGTTTAACCGGTAAGATTGTCGAATTACGTTGTTATAGGTCGTAAACTTGTACTCCAAAGAAGAAGAAATAAAGTAATTCTAATCTCTCTAATTCCAATCTCTAGGTGGGTGACATAGTATCTTTGATATGATTTGGATATAATCAACGTCGTTGTTGATTCTCATGTAAGCTACAAAATTGTTTTTATAAAGTAGAACATCCTATGTGATACAAATACTGCTTTGAAGAAAATTAAGACCAACATTAGGTTTATGTAAGACTCAAAATATTTTTTCCAAAAAAAAAGACTCAAAATAAAGAATGCCTAATATTATTTGAGATTGACGTATGTATGAACTATGAAGTGCGGAATTAATCTAATCCAAATGTAAATTCTTGGATGGACGTATATAATGATACTACAATGAAACAGAAGATCTGTATCAAACGAATTTCGTTTATGTGTTAAGGAGAGATGGTTGCGTTCATTAATCATTACTTACTTACCTAGAGTTGTTTACTTTAAGCAAGGTATGCCATCAAAGCAAATTTGGCTCCTTATAGCAATCATTATATAGCTTAATTATATACAAAGAGAATAATAAGCTTGATCAAGGTCAGCATGAAACAAATTAAACACTCACTTGATATACTTTACAGAACAAATTGTTACATTAAATTAATGTACAGATAAGCTAACTTTAATCCCTCAAACATTGATCAAAATACCCATGTGTGATCAATGATAGACCTAACTCACAAACTTAAAAATTGGAAAAATTGGAAAATTCCCTCCACAAAATCTTGGCATTCATGATCATGACCATTAAAAATATCTCTACTACAGGGGTCGGAAGTACGCAACTTTTTCCCGGCAATGACAGAGAGGTTGTTTCCGAATGACACTCCAACTCCGCGATTCTAACAGTCCTAAGTGTATGAGAGGCAGGAATCATTGTTGGATCTTTCAGTTCTGCTGCAAATGCATGCCCATGCTCCTTTTTTGCTCATTAACAGAATACAAAATGACAGGTTGTCTGACTACTTTCACTACCCTACAACACACTTAAAACCCATCATTCCCTTTTTCCATCAAAGGTGATGATGGCCTTAATAAAACAGACTAAACCCCACAAAAAAAATTGGGATATACTTTCAACAAAGATTCACAGTGAAAAAAAAAATGTGGTCAGCAAACCTTGGTGTTTTTGTTGCTCACCCTGAACCTCCCTAGCCATTAAGGAGGTCCTCTACTGAATTCTAGAGAACATAAGTTTCTTTTTTCGCGGTATTTTATATCGACCAGAGTGACACTGTCTGATCTGATGTAGCTAGGAACCTGCATTTTCATATAATGCACATAATCAAGACAATGTCATGCAAAAATTTTACCACATTTGGTTGATACATCAGTAATTTTGTTGGCTTAGAAAAGTAGAAATGTAAGTTTAGAAGAGTTGGATGAAAATTGGATGTTTTAGTACCTGTTACTGTGACAATTGAGGGTTTTACACAGAAGCACAAGGATCCATATTCTTCATAACTTGGAGTTCAACATTCTTTAAATCGCGAAGATGTTGTAAGATCTCTTGAAGAAGGTCCAAACCCTTGTCACCTTTTCTCAATGAGCCAATGCAATGTTTAAGGAACTCTCTGTCAGCTTCCAGAGCATGAAGCCTCTCATAGACATGATCCACTTCCTCTTCAATTGCCATCTTTTTCTTTTCTAACTCGAACTTTGTGACAGGACTTTTATGTAGAACCATATCAAACTCATCTTCTTTCCCATCCAATGTTCCGTCAGGAGAGTCTAAGAATTCAGCCGCGTCAAATAGAGGCAGAAGCCTCTTTGGCATTGAACCATTGAGCCACCGGCCAGTTTCTTCACCATTTGCTTCAGACTCGACCTTATAACTGTCATCGAAATCTTTACCATTCTCTTCATAAAATTGCTCAAATGGTCTCATGTTCTCAATGTGTTCATCTTCCTCCTCGGATAATGTAAACAGTTTTTCCTCCAAAACCTTGAGTTGTTCGAGGATTGACTGCCTCTCGTCTTCAAAGCTAGCCAATGAGTCTTGCAGATTGAGAACTGCATCAGTAGGTGTATCTTGATGTCCATTTTCTTCGCGACAGTGTGGACTAATTCCACTGATGTCTTCCTGATCCTGATCCTTGGCCTCGTGGTTTAAGTCTACTGATAACCCATCACTCTCTTCTCCGTAACTGCAA